>JABFOV010002412.1:0-18270 GCA_022817685.1 Aradophagus sp. ZL-2020 | reverse complement strand
TCAACATTTGGAAATGTAGCTTTTAAATTATTTTCCTGTAGTATTGAATAGAAAAACATCTCTTTAGACATTTCTGGTTTGTAATGTTCTTGGTTCAAGTTCACAATTGCTGCAAACTGAACTAGTTCATTTCGAAGACCGGAATCCAAGTCATCTTTGTAAATATTCAAAAGATTATCTACGTCGGAAGATAATTGAGAGTATTCTACACTATCAATTTTACTTAAAAATCCAAACCGACTATTAATCATTTCATACGATTCTATTTTTTCAATTAATGACGTTAAAAGTTGATCAATCACAGGAAGAAAACTATGCGTTCGAAACTTGACTTGAGGTGTCATTTCAACTTCTGGTGTTTTACAATAATCTAAAGGATTACGTCTTACACTTCTTACTCTGGAGCGTGTTTCCTTATAGTTATTTGTCCCAGAAAGTTTTTTTCCTGCTTCTTCGTATTGTGAAAACTTGTCTCTTTTAGATTCAACAAATGATTTCAAGGACTTTAGCGACATTACAGCAGATTTTAAAACCAACTTTGGATCTTGTAACAGTTGATTAGTGGCGTTGAACCGCTGTAAAATGTCATTCCAAAATGATGCATAAATTCCTATTTCGAGACTAGACATTTGATTTAAAAGACAATCAGCTTCATTTCTAACAATGTCTTTTTGTTCTTCATTGTCAGAAATTTCTTCCAACGAGTCTTTAATTTCTTGGTAACCACAAACAATTGCTTTTACCGCATCTGTTCTACATGACCATCGAGTATCGCTTAACTTTTTCGGGACATAAACATGTTGATCTAACTTATTTAATTTATTTGTAAGAATTTGATATCGGGTAGGCGTTGCTGTAAAAAACGTATACACTTCTTGCACAAAGTTGAAAAATCGAATAGCCGTAGAGCAACAATTAGCAGCTGTTTGTCCAACTAAGTTTAATGAATGTCCACAGCAAGGAACAAACAATGCTAAAGGATTATTTTGCAAAATATGTGCTTGAACGCCGTTGTATTTTCCAGCCATGTTAGGGGCGTTGTCATAGGATTGCCCACGACAATCATGGACATCAATATTATTATTTTTTAGGAACTGTAAAAGTGCTGTAGCTGTTTCAATACCAGTGTGACCACAATTAGGTAAAACTGTCAGGAATCTTTCCTGAGGTTGCATATCCTCCAAGTAGCGTATTATTATAGTTAGTTGATCAATATGAGCTTCGTCTGGTGTTGAGTCGACTGACACAGAATAATATTTCGAAGTTTTTATTCTGCAAATTATTTCATCTAAAACACCGTTTACCCATTAATAAAATCAATTCATCGCAAACTGTTGAAGAAAGATAATTCACGTGTCCCCTTCCTTTATTTGCATGTTCTTTAATATGATTAGCGTTCATATTTTTTTTTTTTTTTTTTTTTTTTTTTAAGAGAAGGACTTTTTTATGGAGGTTTACAAAATGTGGGGGCCCTCAAAATGTGGGGGCCCTGTGCGACCGCCCCTTCCGCCCACCCGTTAATCCGGCCCTGCCGTTTTTGATAAAAATTAATCTGAAACAACTGAGGGTTAAACATATTTCAAGACATAAGACATAAATTTTATTTTTGGTCTAAACATTAATTAATTAATGTTTAGAGCTGTATAAAATATTTATCAAATGATTTCTTCTATTCTTAATTATTTATCATTAGAACTAAAAAATTTCAAAAGGTGAGAACATTTTAAAATCGACACCGAACGTGTTGCACAATAATTGATAATAATTTTAAATTATTTAAGCACGTTGTTTGAATGCGTTTAAATAATCTGACAACTTATAATTCCCATTCACTTTAAGACGTATTAGTATTACATGCGTATTTATTTTTTCAATCCCGGAATGTTTGTGTGCGTACTAGTCGCTGAGTACGACGTCGCGGCTGTTGCAGGAGTTTGTGAACATAACGTCGTTAAATCTGAAATCCATCATGCCCGCGATTGTTGAATTTAATCAGACACATTGGTTTGTATATTTTTCAAAGAGGAACTTCAATTTTAGACGAGTTGAAAAAGAGGAAAGAACGAGAAGGAGCAAGGAAAGACGAACTTTATCCAAAAATAAAAAAAAGCGAAAAAGAAAAAGGAGAAAAAAAGAACGAACGTTCAAACAAATTTCGTGTCGGTAAAGGTCACTGCGAGCACGCAGCACAATGCCACTGGAAACAATAATCGTTTGATTCCGGAAGACCCGCAGGACGGGCCGTAAAATCGGACGAGCGGAATGAAAAATGAGGAAACAGAGCGGGCCTGATTCAAAAGTCGGTGAGCTAAATTTTTGGCCTATTACGGACCCTTTCGTATCGCGAGAATAAAAGGTTCAGAGAAATCGGCTGAGTTGAAAGAACTGTCAGGAAAAGTGGACTGTATCAGCGAGCTGAGAAAAATGATAGTAACATTTAGTGAGTGCAGGTGGACATTTAGATCAATTTAATACATATAAATGATTCGGTTTAGTCAAATAATACATTTAATTAAAATTATACTATTTCAGATAAAATTACTTTTTCAATAAACTGAGGGTTTTAACTCAAGAAATTTATTTAATTAACTTGAAACTAGTGTTACACACATTTAAAAATGATAATCAAATAATATGGGTGAGTAATTCAGACATTCCGGAAGGACAAGTATAAATTTGGTTGAAGTCGCAACCATTGTCAAAATCTGTTGATTCAACAATTTTATTCAAGTTTCAGTGGACGTTGGGTCTGGCTAAAAATTAGTAGTTTTAACTGTCTAAATATACATGTAATCATATTTTGTTTCATTAAAGGACCAATCGAAAAATTGAAAACTGACTCTACTTGAAAATTGTATACTAAAAAAATAATTTTATATTTAATATTGAAAAAAAGAAGGCTAGGATGGTTGGTTCTTTGATATTAAATTAAC
Organism: Aradophagus sp. ZL-2020; assembly: GCA_022817685.1. Taxonomy (NCBI): domain Eukaryota; kingdom Metazoa; phylum Arthropoda; class Insecta; order Hymenoptera; family Scelionidae; genus Aradophagus; species Aradophagus sp. ZL-2020. The sequence goes on along the minus strand of JABFOV010002412.1, from coordinate 15,337 downwards.
ACTAGAAAATATGATACGAAAAAAATACGTTTCTCCAACATAAATTATTTTTGACTTGTTTAAGTACATGTTGAGATTACATAAAAATTTGTTATTTATTTATTTGTTTCCAAGGATGAATCTGAAATATGTTTGATATTTAACAATCAAATAGCAATCGGTAATTGTAGTAACGCATCGTTCGCATATAAGTTATGTTAGAATATAACAAAACGTTTCACGCAATTTAAACATATGAATGAAACATATGTTTTTAACTCTTTTTTATCCGAACATGGGACAAACATTAAACAAAATAAAAATTGTAATTGTTTTTAAAATTTTCGCACAAAAATTAACGAACAAAGCAAAATAAATTGAAGTAAAATTATCGAAAAGAAAAAGAAATCTTTGTACTATATTTCGGAGTTTTTATCCGAGGTGTGGAAAAAATGGCGACGAATTTTACTCAAAATTTCTCTAAGATAAAACGACATAACTAATACTGTTTCTAGTTTAAATAATATAGACTTTTTATTGAAAAGAAAAATGTGGACAACAAAAGAATTTACACTTTTTCGCAAAACTCCTTTATAAAAAATAAAACGATTGAATTAATCTCGTGTCTCAGTTAATAATCCTACTTTGGAGTCTAAAATAAAAATCCTAAGAAAATTTTATTCTTCAAACTAAAGCCACGTTATTTAATGTAAAATCTCCCCCAGTGTAATAATCGAAATAGAGATTGGCGAATTCGTTGACGCGTCGTCGTGGCCAGGCGGCGGTTTCCTGAGCCTCCCGCGAGAATCCTTGGCGGCAAAAGAAGGCGCGCTTGGTTTTGGCCTGAGCGAGGGCCGTTCCCCCGGTCGGCTCACAATGCGCCCTGATTTATGGCCCCGCGCACATACATCGAGAGTTACACACGATATCATAATACCATTAATTCTTCGTCAAATTCCCCGCTGACTGAATCATAGAGGCCGTGCAGTAAATCACGCGGCGACCGGCCGGGTCTTATCTGACCGTGGTCCGCGGACTGGACAGGTGTGACGATCGCCTTTTCCGCCGCGCTTCTTCCTCACCTTAGTACGAGTTACAGAAATTAATAGAGCCCTGTTACGGATCCTTCTTAGAAATGTGATAACGCACAAATTGAAATTTACGAAGGAATCGTAAGGCCTTTAAAAGGCGCTGGGCCTTATGAAACCCTTGTAAACGCGTTGAATTGCATTTCAATTTTTTTCTCATCGTGGCCGGATTAGAAAAATAATGATGTCATGTGTTACACCCCTATCATTACCATGTTATTAGATCGTAGTAGAAACTGCAGGAACTGATAGAGGTTTGACAAGGATGCAACGCACAGTGTCAATAAAATCAGGACAATGTTCCTTATCAAGCCGTATTAAGGCCGGACCAAAGAAATTTTCCCTGTCAGGGCCATATCGATAGGGCTGTGCGTTACACCCCTGCCACTGCCGTATCAATTTCTATTACGGTTATCGCGGGGCTAAATGTCGCCGCGGAATCGGCCACAAAGCCCGAGTCCATCGGGTCGATTTCGTGCGACCGGCTGGGGGGCCACTGTTTGATCCGCATTGTCCCGAGCGCCCGATGATTAATGACGCCTTCGGCGCACTTATGGTTAATTGTCAAAGTTGACGTTATTTATTTTCAATGGACCTTCCCGGCGCTCCCGATGATGGGAATAATGTGAAAAACCGTTCGCCCGCTTTTTCATTATTCACGTCGCCCGCGCGATCGTCCATTTTAATTAACGATCGCCGACGCTCGCCGATCCTCTAATGGAATTTTCATCAAACCCAATCTAACTTGTCAATTGGCGCTCGCGAGCCGCTTTTCGCGCGACTCGCCTTGGTTAATTGACACGTCGCGATCAAGTCGTCGATCTTGTTAATCGCGCATCGCAGAGATTTTTGTTATTAGTTTTGTTTCGCGTTACGCAAACAACGAGTCGCTCGTTACTGCCGCTCGTCGTAATCGGTATTTGCGCTCGCGTTATCGCAACTTAACAATGCAAGTGCTATTTAAATGTGCGAAGTAGTATGATAATGCACTTGAATGAACGCTTGACAGTGCTATTAATGTCGAATATTTTTCATCCCGCGAATCTCTCGTCAATAGATGGATGTTAATTTTTTGTCTTTTAAATTAAAACAAGCTCTTTCTTATTAAATAGAAATTCTAAATCATGAATTATTTGCCTTTTATTGAAAAACTGTAATATTTTCGTATACCGCAGGGAAGTTTTAAAGCTTTTACTAATTTCTGCGTAATTTAGTCGCATTTGTAAATTTTTAACACTGATTTCTGTGTATTTAATCTTTGCAGCGTATTTGATCTTATTTGTAGCAAGACATTTGGCAACTTATTTACGTTACAGTACTTTATTTTTAATGTATTTATATTTTGGCACACTACAATAATGAAGCATTTAACTTTACACAGCCTGACAATGATTATGGTAAAATTTATTGTAATCATTGTAAAATTTATTATTTCTATCATTCAGTGAATAGGCTTCCTTTTTTATTTTTCTTCGAATTTTACGCGGTTGCAAAATTCCTTTTTATAAGAATAAGGAATATAGTATGGTAATATAATTTTTGATGTATTTATTAATTTAATTTGTGTATAGTAAAGATTATTTAGATGATATATTTTTTATCTACTATCACATAATAGTAGGAGTTATGGGAGATCAATAATTGTTCATAAAAATAATCATTAATTAAAGATTCGTAGAACGCTTCAAAAATTAGTATGAAAACTAGTTTACTGACACCGATTTTATTCTCATAAAAATTGTTACCGTTGATAATTTCTAAGATTTATGTAACCGAACTTCCGTTAGGTTACATTTAACCGGCAAATGATGGTAGTCGGTTTCAATTTTTTTGTGTACATTTTTGTTTCAAATCTGAGAAAAATTAACTCTTGGTAGATACAAATTAAAAAGATGTAATAATGACGTAAGTATTTAAATGTTTTGAACATAAATTATAAGATTTGTGTTAACTTTTAACTAAAAAACTTTGTTGTAATATAATTATCACTATCACCTCTTTAAAAATGTAAAAATATTTTTAAAACTCAACTTTGTCCTGTAAATTGTTGGTGTTCGCAGAATAAATGGCTGTCTAAATGTAATTCGAAATGGCCGAAGAATTAGTAATCATAATAATAATCACTGTTAATGAAGATCAGTGAAATCTTTAAGAGTTATTAGCTTTTAAAATATGCATATAAATTGCACATCAAAACATGTCAATGTAACAAGTAGAAACATTTTTTGCATATTTTTACAGATTGAACAATTTTTTTAGAATACTATTTGAAGATAAGAATAAATAAAAATAAAAATTATTTTTGATTTGCTTAATTAAAGATATTATTTATGTTATATATTTATTGATATTCTGAAATAACTTCAAGTTATACTTTATATTATAAAATTATAAAATGATTACTAACTTATAACATTTTTTATTATTACGCTTGTTTATCAGTATAAGTATTATAGTATTGAAAAATTAAAATAATATTTTTATCTTTGCCAATAAATTGAAATATATGTTTGTAAAATATTTTACCAAAACATGGAAACATATTAAAATTTTGATTCCCAGAATATAGTATTGCATAGGCTACTTAAATTATTTGAATTTAAATTCTTTAAATATCAAAGTTATAATAGCAGCAACGCAATAATGTACTACATTTTCAACATTATTTACCAAGGTAACTAAAAGTATTTCGATGTTCAGTGATAGTTTCTGTCAGAAACGAATTGATTTCAGTAACATTTAACCAAAAACTAGGTTACGTTTTCCTTAAAACGTTCAAATTATATTGAAGTGTTCTATTAATTTTAATGTTACGACATTCGAATTCTAGAAAGCCCGTGTCCGATTCGTGGGAACACCCATTTGAAAATAATTTCGGACACGTGTTCTCAAGGTTTCCTGCAAAAACGTTCTTCGGTGTTTCCAGTTTACCATATTATCTCCACTTACATTTCCATTTTATCCTCACGTGTAATGCAAAAATATACAACTAACAAACAAATAGCTGTATCGAATTAAACTCAATCACTTTATGACGTTAAAGTGCCGACAATCGCTAAGTTTCCAAATCGCGGTCTAAATCGTTCATTTTTGTAAAACAACCCAAACTGTTTACTCACTCTGTCCAATGTGAACCCTCTTCATCCACGGATAGATCTGGGGTGGATTGCCGCTGGAGTTGTTGGCCTTGTTGGAGGAATTATTGCCGGTGCTCGACGTGCTGGACGTCGAGGAAGCTGGCGAAGACGCGGACGATGCGTTCGTGAGCGCGGAGTTGCCTTCGACACCTCGGGAGCTGCCACTGGGGGGTGAAGAAGCGGAGGCCACGGCTGAGGACCTGGAGGAACTGGCGCCGGGTGGTGAGGTCAGTCCCGAAGCAGTTTTGCTGGCTCCTGCGGCCCCGAGTGGAGCCGGGCTGTTCCGCGAGGTGGACGTCGACAGGTCTTGAGGCGAGGACACGCTCGTCGAAGACGTCGAGTCGGCGTATTTACAGGTCGAGGTGCTGGGCACGGAGGGCGCCACGGCGCTTTGAAGCAGCGGGGTTGTGGGGTCCTGGTGCAGGGCTTGCTGCTGATGGTGCTGGTGGTGCTGCGAAGATTGGTGGATCGCGTGCTGCTGGGTGGCAGCGGCGGCCGCAGCGGCGGCGTTGAGCCGCGGTTGGGGCTGCAGCTGGGTATAGTCGATCATGCCCGTTGGGGCGGTGTGCTGCATCCCCGAGGCCGGGGTGGCGTACGGATGCTGGGGATAGTGCTGCTGCGGCGAGTAGCACGGCGTCGGATAGCCGCTGGCCGTCGCGCCAGGATTGTAGTAGTCCCCGGCTGCGGGCGAGGCCGCGGGTAGTGGCTCTCCGGGGGAGTTTGGCGTGGGTCGGGCCTGCTGCTGGGGCTGGGGCTGCTGGCCCCCGTAGCACGCGGCCAACGAATTGACGAACTGGTACGAACTCATGCTGGCTCCTGCTACGGAGCTTTCTCACTCGTCCTCGCACGTGTCACTGACAGGGCTTCGCTTCGAATGGCTCTTGCGGTGACGTTCACCTCGACATCATCGTCGGGTCACCGATTGCCGACAACTCATGTCGCGAATCCTCCGCTAAAGTTTGTCACTTGCAACTTGGGCGACTTCGGAGTCGAAGAGTAAGGTCAATTCGCGAGCGCCACGTGGGCCACGGTTTCGGCGACTGTCTTCCGTTGGTGGTTCACGACATCCGGTACCGTTACCGCGAGAGATCACGTCGGCACAACGGAGCAATCAATTTGATTCGCGAGAAGCACAAACACAAGGGCCATCAAACTAGATGACGATAATTGGACGCAGTCGTTGGTACCGGTGTGTACGCGGGGATAGGTGATATCGGACTGAAACTCGCGATCCTCGAGGCCGGTGCGGTAGCTGTCACGTGCCCGCGCTGCGTGTCAGAAGCGCCGACCAATCCCCGTCGTTCGTCAAACCTTGATTGGTCTCTCTCAGAGCTGCGGTGGATTCTTCAGCCCCGTTCCTCGGTCGGTGCTGCTGCTGCTGCTGTTGCAACCCGACGTGACAAGAGCTAAGAGGGGTGCTTGGGAGAGGGGATTAATGGAGAGATATTCGGAAGCGTGTTGGCGGGGAGGGGATTTCTTCTCTCTAACCTCGTCGACGACACCGGCCAGCGGTGTTCCACCGGGGTTTCCTCGCGCACGCGCCCCCTCCCCCTCGTGGTGTCTTGGCGAAGACAGGTGGGGACTTTGGAGAACGGCCTTTCCGCGTTTCGCGAAAGCCACGATCGCCGCCCAGCCGGGCCCCGCGCGCCGATCCGATTTCGCGGGTCCTCGTCGCGCCGCTCGGGACCAAACGGGACGCCAGTCCCGCGTAAGAAGAGGAGGAAGAAAAGATGCGCATAAGTCAGCTCGCCGGCCGCGGCTGACAGTTTTATGAGAGTTTGATAGCCTCGCTCCTTCTCTTTCTCCCCCACTCGCTCTTCTTTCTCGCTTTCGTTGCGGTTCTCCGTTCCTCTCTTTATTCTATTGCACGTTCGTATAAGGGACAGACGAACGAGGATGCTAAGCCCGGCAGAGCGGGATGGAATGAATAACAGACACGCGCACCAAGCACCGTCCTCTTTATTGTCCCATAAATTCAAACCTGTTGCCTAGACTCAAGAGGGAGATACGGATGGTATAGGCGAGCGAGTGAGAGAGCGGCGCGTGCGACGGCCGTCGGCCGACGTAAACAAAAATGGTGAAGCCGATCGTTCGCCCGACGCCGGGCCGGTTGACGTTTCGTTTCGCTGCGCAGTGACACCAAACGCAACTCGTAACTCACTGAGTGCCGGATCTTGGAGCAAGCGGCTCGCGCCAGAAGCATGTGTGACGTAGTGCCCGATCTAAGGGGGGCACCAGTCTGAGGAGGCGGAGCTCTTCGCGCTCTACATCAAACTTGTTTCTCCAAGCAAACATGCAGTTCCGAACGGTTCACTGTTACCGAATCAATTTCAAGCCTCGCCCAAATCGGCCCGGAAATCGGTCATCTGTCCGTTACCGACATCATTCGAAGCATTGTTTATTCCCGGGGCCGATTGTTCGAGCATTAACAGGGCCACTTTCACTTTCGCTTCGCCTGACTTTTTCTCCCCCGACCTCCCTTGTCTGCGAAATTTGCGTCTACGACTACCGAATTCGAATAGCAATAGGTCATCAGATTCGAAGCGAAGACTAGTGCGACGGTTGCTCACCAGATGTGGCGCGAGTGGTCGTTCCTGTTGAATTGAACCGCGCGCCCGCCTTCGGCCATCCCCTTCTACTCCTTTTCGCCCCTACCACGTCGAAACTCGCCCCACCAACGGCGCGAAAGTGGCTATCTTTTCCAGCGACGGACACGGTACCCTTGTATACGCACGGCTGGGGATTGCCCCTACCCAGAGACTGACACTTTCAAGTTCCTTCCACCTTACACTCTTCTATACTTGTTCCTTGGCATTCAACTCCGTGTGTTGACGGCCGATTCCGCGAGTTTCACGCTGTACTTTGGACTGCGGCTCCGGCGTGCATTAAATGCTCTGCGATCGTTAGTTATCGCGTGCCGACGGTGCCACTGCCGCGATCGATTACAAATTATGAACTTCTAATAAACCAATTATTTAGATACAGTAATCATAATTGAATGATTAACGAGACGCATTGAATTCATTCAGCTGTATCGACACAATGTTGAACGTGTGTGATAAGACGAGAAACGGAAGATAACACGCGTGATAGCGAACTATTCAATGGACGAAAATTAATGTTGTTGAATTAATGTTGTTTAAAAAATTAATGTTGTTTAAATTAGTTGAACAGTTCAATTTTTTATCAACTCATTAAATATGTCTGTGTTCGAATTAAGCTTGGATATTTTGTTAGTAATATTAAAAAGATTAAAATTGAAGTGATATTGTATTATTAAAGTTTCCTATCTTTCATAGTAAAGAACCGACATAAAGTAGTACAATAATTTCTTTGTCACGATATTTCGAATACTAAGAAAAAAAGTCTCTTATAAATTACTTAAAATAAGTTACAAAGAAACAAATAGATAAAAACTACTAAACTTTTTAATTATCGTAATTTTGTCAATTTTAGTACATTTTCCAGTGAACTTGCTTTTGAAAGCATTTCTTCATTTTTTGTTGTTGTTGGTGTAATCATGATAAATATTATAATATTGAATGACTAACTTAAACATTTTTTATTATATATATAAAATAATAATATAAATTGCGTTACAAAGTATAAAAAAGACACATTTTTTATGACTCCTTAGAAAAATAAATGTTGTTTAATTGTTTAGAAAGAAACAATTGTCATTGGTCACAGCGGGCCGTGATCGGGCATTAAGATTAGTAGCTCAGAGGAATGTAACGCACGGTAAACATGTGGCCTTGACATGGCATGTCATATGAAGAAATACTGAAATATGAGAATCGTATCAGCTCGCGTGGGAAAAATAAGTCTGGCAAAGATTCGGCAATGATCTGGCAAGCAGTGTAGCCTATACTAATAACCTGACGGAATCAGTCTGGCAACGATAAGGCAAGTAATACAGAAGTTGTGTGGCAACATATCTGGAATTGAATGGTTTTGATTTGTTCCACGAGTAGCACTACTTTAAGTATGATTATTTTTTAATTATTCAATTATTAAATGTATAATTTATTATTAATATTACACGCTCCTCAGGCCGTTATTTATATACATACATATTTGTAGATATATGCCTCTGTATGTGTAGCATATGTGTAGATATGCCTCTGTATGAGTATATGTAATAGCTGTAAGAGGGTAATTTTATTAATAAATGAATGCTAATATTAATAATAAATTAAAATGCTCACGGAGTAAATCCAGACTTTTACCAGACATATTGCCAGATAATTGCCCTGCTACTTGCCATACAGATGCCAGACTGATTCAGTCCAGCAATCAGTTTGGGCCAGACTCCTCTTTGGGTCAATGCCACTCTTTTTCCACGCGAGGGGATCACATGATTGAACCTAATCAAGGCTTCATATTATAACCATATCAAGGCCATATCCGTGAATCGTATCAGATCCATATTTTACAAATGAAAAATCAATAAGTAAATGTTTATTAATAATTTATTCGAAATGTGTATATTATACAAAGATTGAAAATTCTCACTTACAATTTTTTAAATATATAACTAACGTACTGTGAATTTTTCGGTATTGGGAATCGAATTCACAGGTCGCAAAGTTACAAGATCGGACAGATTAACTTGACCCCATTGTCACATTAGAATTTTGAGCATGTAAAGTGCCTATATGAAATTTGATACATAATAAAGAAGTTTAAAATATTCGGGTTTTAAAAATAAAATGGTTCTGTTCAAAATTTGAGCAATTGTTACTTCGGCAACGTTTTTTTTTCTTTGTATTGATTAAGATTTAATTTAAACTAATTGTGTATTATAATTCCGAGAATTGATATGTTCATTTTAAAAATATTCCAAGTATAGAACCGTAAAGGTCATAATTATGACTGTAATAATATGATGCCCGGTAATGGCTGCGATTGTTAAACAGTAGTGGTTACAATAACGGAACCGTAACATTTACAATTAGAGAATCGTAATGGTCGCAATTAGGGAACCATATATTCCATATCAGGGCTATATTAGTATTATAAGCTTTCAAATCGAGGATATTTCTAGATATTTTGACTCAAAGCGTTTTAGAAAAAGACAAGTCATGCGTTATATACACCTATACACACCTACGTATGTTTCATTTTAAAGCATTTGTTTTTGCAGTTAAAACGACGTTATTCGATGTTTTTAATTTTTATTTAATCTTTTTGTTTCTTTTTACATACATGTCAAAAAATGTCTTTTCTTTATATTTATGATCCAAAGAAGTCTTTTAAAAATTACTTACAATAATAAGTTTATTAGCTTTAAAATATTTATAATAGTGAAGTAGTTTAAAACTTCTTAATTATTATAAAGTAATAGTATATTATTGCTAAGGGAGCCACTGCACCCGAGACATGTACACTGTTTTACGGATAGAGGGAGCGGACGGTAATGGAACTTACCACCCTAAGACTGTAAAATCCTCGAAGTCGTAGCATTAGAGTCGTAGCCCGAGGAGCGGTTAGTTCCAATTTTGTCCGCTCCCAAGGTGCGTAAATTAAATTATAATATATCAAAATTTATTGCAATTACTTTTTAAGAAACTTCTTCTTACAGTGCATGTAATCGAAAATATCGTCTGTACCGTGGAAGATGCAGAAGAAATCTCTTTTTCGTATGATTGAAATCTGAGAAAGTCAACAATTGTGAAACCAAAGACGACAATTGTGAAACTTCGCCCATGCAGAAGTTTTCAATACTGTCAACCATTTTGACGTCGGAACGACGTCGTCAAACGATGTAGTATTGACTCTTGAACGGTCGGCTTATCAACATCGCTACGACCTTGTTTGACCACGTGGATAAATGATCTTGCTTTTCCGGCCTTTTCTGATGATTAATACATTTCAATTTGAATAATTTATATTTGTTTAGTATGTTGTTTACGAATAGAAATTTTAATAGTTCCTCAAACAAGTCCTTTCTGCGAAGTTCGAACAAAACTGGTATAAGAAAAGTAGACAATGTAAAGTTTGAAAATGCGTGCAACTAGTTAGTATCTTCACACTTGACGCGTGCAATAAAGCAAAACCGGTGTTTGGACTCAGGGCAACTATTTCTTTCGCCGCAAATCACAAAGACGTCTTGACCGGTCGGAAGAGATGCGAGCCGTCCTTTTACGGACGACGAATGTTCTACTTAAGTCAATCGGTTTTTACTTTAATCGGGTTTGAATTTGGGCGAACAAAGTCATCACGTCAGACCGTCCGGCGATGTCGTTGCTGCCACATAACCGGACTCGTTGGACACAAGAAATCGCATGATTAGGCCAGCCGATCTTTTACGATCCCGGCATTGGACTACGTGTCAGTCTTTGCCGCGGCTACATTGGAATTTCTAATAAAGCCGTCGCGGTTGCAAAAAACGTATCGGGACCTCCATGAATCACGCGTCTCCGCAAAGCGAGCCGCGGAGACACGTGTATCTGTTATACTCCCTGCTTCGAGGAATATAGTTTGCGCATCTTTCCACCTTTTCGTAGCGCCAGCCTCCCGTGCGAGGAGTTAAACAGACTTCAAAATGATTGCCGCTAAAGGAAACGATAAACTCGATTGCAAAGTTCGAGTTTTAAAATGGCCGCCAAATGCTCTTAAGAGGGCACTGCAGCGAAAATGACATTTTCATAAATGTGGTTTTTCGCGATCGGTGCGACCTCTAGATATATTTTTGATTGCCGGTAAAGGAAACGATAAAGTAGATTACAAAGTTTGAATTTTAAAATGGCCGCCAAATGCTTAAGAGGGCACTGCAGCGAAAATGAGACTTTCATAAATGTGGTTCTTCGCAATCGGTGCGTCCTCTAGATATATATTTGAAAAATATTTAATAGTGTGTATCCTTTCTTCATCTTCCAACACAATTTTTTTTTTTTTTTTTTTTTCAAGTAAGCAAAATTTTTTGTTCTAGTACACCCTGATATCTATTGTACACTTTTTGATTCACACTTTCACGAGTATGATTTTTATACATTTTTTATGAACTTTTTTTAATCATTCATTTGTCTACGAATAAACATGTTTTATGAATTTTATCTTCCTACTATTCACTAGTATTTTTTTCGTGAAAAGTTTCATGGTGTAAGCTTCGATGCGATTTAAATGCGTTTCATTCATTTAAGCAGCTTCTCCCCTGTATTTTGATTTGAATTATCAATGGATTCAGAAATGTTTATGCGTCGACATATTTTAACCGACTTACAAAATAAAGCTCTCTAAATTTGTTACAATGCTGAGAATGAGCTGCCGCGGAAGTAACTATCAAAGAGACGGAGGAGGATAAGTGCCTAGAAGAAGGGGAGCGTTTTACGACTGATCTCTCGACGACAGCCCTTGAAAAATTATCTCGATGCTTAAATTAAACTACCTGCTAATGCATTAGATAGACCAATGATTATTCATTAGTAATAATATATTTGCATTTCATCGTTATGTTAATTTGCATTGCAACTTGAAAATTAAAAATATTAACAGAAATAGTACCATTATTTGTACATTTTTAAACATTATCTAATTCAACAAAATAATAGTTATGAATACTATATATCGTATCCTCAAGACTGTTTTTTATTGTAGGTTAAATCGTCAACTTATTAATTAATTTATTTTACTTAATTTTTGTTCGTTTATTTTTAAATTTTTTTGTATAATATTATTTGCAGTTGATTTACAGTTTCATTTACTTCTACTTATAATTTTAATTTTGTTGTTCATAATAATGATATACGTGAAATTTTATTGTCAACTATTGAATTTAATATTTCAATTAAGTTATGAAGTATGTCTGATTCAAATACGATTTGAAATCGAAATTGAAATTTTAATTGAATTTAATTTAATTGGTTTCAATAGCCTAAGACGTTGCATAGAAAAACTTATATAACTCTGTGTGCCGGCCATGATGGATTACTGGAGCTATGGGAAACTATCTGTCAAGCACAATATCGACCCTCGCCCTCTTCATCCAACCCCTGAAACTCTGGGATATGCTCCCATTGCCAATGTTGCCATTTTCTATAGAATACCCTTCTATGCACACAAATACTGCCATTTTTGAACGTTTATCATCTCTTCGTGTGTTTTGCGATCGATCCTAACTGTTCTGAATGTAAAAACGAGATTACTTCCTTATATACAATAAGTATCATTATTACTATAATTATTTTGGGAAAGGTAAATAATGCAGATGTCTAGCCACCGTGTATAGCAAAATTAAAATTGCATTTTATTAAGAAAGGTAATTTAAAAATTAGTTGAAAAAGTAGAGAATTTATAAAATTGACTTATATTTTTTTAAACTTTCTACAAAGGTTTATGTAAAATGGATAATTGTTTTACATACACTACAAACAAACATACATACATGCTTACATACATACATACATACACTGCAAACGCAATTGTCTTATTTCAAGACATTTTTCGTATTTAAGGTGTTAGAAGTGTCTAAATGCGTCAGAATGAAGATGCTTTTATTATCTTAATCACCAAAAAATGTCTCAAAATAAGACACATGTTTAAGAAGTGTATACTTTAACAATAATTTTTTTTTTATTTGGTCGTCATAAATTTATTTTGGTTTTTCGTAATCGGATTTCCATTAACATTTGTTGTTAATGCTATTAGCACCTTATAAATATTATTATATCTATTATTATTATACTTCATATAATTCTTACCTACATGTTACATATGAAAATAAATTAGCATCTTAAAAAGAAAATAAGGTTTACCATCTCTATTTGTCAATTTTATTTGAACCTTGAAAAATTATTTTATAAAACAACTATTACTATAACGTAACGTTTTACCACAAATGACTTTACAGTTTTAAGCATTCTTAAAACCAATAATTTTTTAATATTTATAAAAACAAAATATAAACACAGAAAATAAAGAAGAAAATTATAATTAACCCCTCTCACCTTTATTTAATAACTTCTACTCTTGCTTGTCTACTTCTACTCTTGCTTGTCTTGTCGTGTAACTGTAACTGTAACTTTTGAATCAAAAACATATTTCAGAGTAAACATATAGGTTATGTCATGCTATCTGACAGTAACTGTTTTAGAGTCTTTACACATTTAATTTTTCTTGTATAAAACTTGCTGAACGAATTAACAAAAAATCACCTAATGCAACGATCAACTTACTTTCTTTTTTTTTTTTTTTTAATAATCACTGTTTTACACCGCACTGTAACATTTTATAAAATATTACCGTCTCGAGGGACAAAAGTGTTTCGTATGTTGTGTTCTTGGCGGTCCTACTGTCTAACAATACATACAGCTGCCCGACGAATCAAACCCCACCATACTACCCTCAACCAAGACGTTCTAAATGATTCCTTAAATCTTACGACTACCGTGTTTCCTTTTTTTGTCGTAGCCGCAAACGACATAATCAAATCAAACAGTATTTGGGTGTACGTAACAGAACAAAATAGTATTTACTTTTGTTTTCTGTGAAACGGTGTTGTTGACTTAACAATAATAATTTTGTTTAATTTAATTTTATTTAATTTAATTTTGTTTAATTTTAATTTAATGTCATTTTATATACATGTGATGCAAGTTTGATGGAAATATAATTTGAAATATTAACAGAATATAAATAAAGATCCCTGGTTTAAAGAAAGTAGACTTTCGCGATACAAATTTTAATGCCGAAGCAGTATGTTAAAATGCAACAGAAAAGTCACATACAGTATGTGAAATTCCATATAATTATTGAAATGCCGAATTCTTGTTATTTTGTATGACAAGGAAGTGATCAACTTTTCATGCCTGAATGTCTATAAAAGTCTATGGATTTTCACAGAAATTTGACTATGGAATCGGTAGATCGTGCAAGTTTTATGAAATTTCATCAGTGGATGTGAAATTTCTGTTGCATTTGACACATTATTTTAAGGCAAAAAAAGTTTATCCCGACAAACTACTTTAAACCAGGGATATGAAGCGTTAAAATAATATGTGTAAATATATATAAAATATTTAAATCGATGTCTATGATAGAAAATTTTGTTTATTAAAAATATAAAAGCTAGTGGCATATCACATGTTTGTAAAAATAATAAATGTATGCATAATGAACAATATTTAAGTATTTTAATATTATAATTCACACAATGCCGGGTTTTCAAAGTTAAATGCAATTAAAGTAAACGTAAACAAGATGTTGCAGTGAAACGAGTATGTTGACAGCTTAAGTTAGGACGGAATAATTATTCCATACAGAACGTGAAAATCATGGGTTGCAGCGCTAGTTAAAGTTTTGCGTAGTAAAATGGTCCTTGAAAGAAGTAATGATTAATGAATTTAGATACGTGTCTGATTTGAGAACGAGCATTCACGTACGAGCATGCTACCTATAGTTGAGATGCCAATGATAAATAATAATCTAGTGGGGAAACTAAGCACGAGGGTGCCAGCTAAAGCAACTTTGGTAGCTCTAAATGATTCTCGCTAGTGTGTTAAAGTTTGAAAGATTTAAATATTATATTTTCAAGGTTTAATTCTTTTCTGCATGTATTATATTATGACATATTCAAATTATTAATTAGGTTTAATTTATAAAGAATTTAGGTTTCTCTAAAACTAATTATTCGAAGTGAGTGTTTAATAAATTTATTGCAACACAAATCAATTTCGTTTGACTTGTTTAAATTGTAATTATCATAATAATATAGTGGGCAAATTTATTGTTTTAAATATTAATACATGAATATGAAAATATAAAATCAAATAATAACTTTATTTCAGATTTTCATTGTGAATTTATTATTTATTTAATTTATTATTTTATTATATACACTTAATTCGTAATGTAATTATCAAATAAAAAAATAATTCAAAAATATATTATACAAAAAAATATTTATTATTATATCGTTACAGTGTAAAATATTTCATTTACGAATTATATAAATAAATATTACTAACACATGCAGTAATACAAATTTTTGTGAGACAGTTTTATTCAATGAAACATACCATTAAATTCGTCCTTTGTGAAAAATGACTTCAGTAAAATACAAGAGGAACATAATGTCCACAATGGACGAATTTCAGGAAATTTCTTTACTGTTGAATCGAGACTACGTAGGTC
>JABFOV010002411.1:0-19994 GCA_022817685.1 Aradophagus sp. ZL-2020 | reverse complement strand
AAAGACAAATAATGATATAATGACAACTTGTCAATTAGTAATTTTGTATATTACTTTGTTTTTTTTCAGCGAAAAGAGTGAGTATGACAGGAAGAGGGGGCGGGTGGGGTGGGAGAAGTGTCTAGGAGGCAGGGAAAAGGGTTTATAAAATAAGAAAATAATCATATAAAAAAAAAAAAAAAAAAAAAAAATAAAAAAATAATAAAAAAATTGAAATAAAAAAAAAAAAAAAAAAAAAAAAAAAAAAAAAAAAAAAAAAAAAAAAAAAAAAACTTAATTTGTGTCAAGACATTGTATATAAGTATATGATATACATTTTGTTTCATGAATTCTCATATTGACATGAGTTGTACTTTTTGTTTTGAAATTAAGTTCAATAAATTGATTGAAAACAACGTAAATATTAATTGTTGTGTTGTTATTGTTTTACTTATTGTTTTTACTTTGTTTTGTGGAAACAGCAAAAAAATATTTCAAATCATTATATACAAAATATCTTTCAAGGTTGTCTTTTAAATAACAATTTTTAACCTCAACGTTTTTCATCGTTTTAAAAACTGAACCGGGTTTCGGTTTCTCGCTCTTTCGTTAACGAAGAGATCCAATGTGATCGAAGAAGACAGAACTAAAATTGGGTTAGGTTCACTTGATGATAAAACACGCCATTAAAATATTTGTGAAACGTTGTTTAGGCCTGGAAGTAACCATGAAGGTTATGGTCTAATTTATGTTTGCCTTACATGTTGTTTTCATATTGTGTTGTCCATTGAAGCAACTGAGAGCAACTGTTTCTATTTTATTAGTTAATCAACAAATCATTCAATTATAGTGGTTACAAAACACTGTCGTTTCAGTCTTATTTTTTTCAAGGTATAGTTACAATAGAAAATTATTTGCAGTATTTATTTAAGTTTAATATATGATTTTCGTTTCAATAACGTTGAAAGGTTTTGCCTATTTATTTACAAATATATAAAACAAGTCACTTATATTTATAGTTATATCAATTATATGACAAAAAATAACCGTTGCATTAATTAAAATTGTTAAGCATGTATGTAATATAAACTAAGTTATTTGATTTTCAGTAATATTCTATACAATTCTTGTTTTTATAAATTTAAATGATTGTTCAACATTCTTATTCTTGTTCTTATTCTTATTATGTGGAACTGAATGTTTAATTATATTTCAAATATATTTTGAGTCACAAACAGGTCATTTTTGTAACGTTTGTTTATGTGTACAATCAGAAATAACAAGTTTCGAAATTTGTTGGTGATACTTGAATTCAATGTTAAAATTATTTTAAAATTTTAATTTACTTACAGATATTTCAAGATAATCAGGTTTTTTCGAATATCAAAGTATAATTAACATTAGGGCACAATGAAAACGATGGCAAATCATTATGTGGTAACAGCTCACAAACCAACAGCTGTTACAGCATGTGTGACTGGTAAATATATGAAAATTATTTACTTTTGTTGTAAAGTGTAAAATATAATTTTAAAGCATTTTATTCATATTAAATGAATCAAGATATCAATGTTATAAATTTTGATAATAAATTATTTGATAATTAATTATTTCAGGTAACTTTACTTCACCAACAGACTTGAATTTGATTTTGGCAAAAAATATGCGTTTAGAAATATACTTAGTTACTCCCGAAGGTTTGAGACCTTTAAAGGAAGTCGGCATCTATGGAAAAATTGCAGTTATAAAATTTTTCAGACCTCCAGTAAGTTATCAATTGCAAATCTATATATTGTTATTTTATTTCAAGTTTAATTGCATAAAAACTGATAATTATTTCAGCACGAGAAGAAAGATTTATTGTTTTTATTAACAACTCGTTACAATGCTATGATTCTCGAGTGCATTGGTGAAGATGAAGACATTGAAATTATAACCAAAGCTCATGGAAATGTGGCAGATCGTGTAGGTAAAGCTTCAGAGACTGGAATAAAAGCAATCATTGACCCAAAAGCTCGAGTTATTGGTTTAAGACTTTATGATGGCTTATTCAAAATCATACCTCTAGAAAAAGATAATCCAGAATTAAAAGCTTCTTCGATTCGAACTGATGAACAACAAGTTCAGGATGTAAATTTTTTACATGGCTGCGCAAATCCAACGTTAATATTAATTCATCAGGATATTAATGGTAGGCATGTGCAAACACACGAAATTTCTTTACGGGATAAAGAATTCGTGAAAACCCCATGGCGGCAAGACAATGTGGAACGTGAAGCTATGATGGTAAATAAAATTTGAAAATAAAATTAAAAAAAAAAAATAATAAGAAATAAATAGATAAAATTAAAAAATACAAGTCATTTTCATAAAGGCATTTTATTGATGAAATCAAGGTAGTTATTTATAAGTGATAGAAAATTGATTGAGTTACTTGATTTTGAAAGAAAAAGATAAACTATAATGATTTAAGAAAGATAGGTGTAATATTAATTATAGACTCAATAAAAATTCAGTAATAACTACCCTAATTTCACAAAATATATAAATAAAAAATTACTTTGAACAGAACTTGATAAAAGATAATGTATAGGTAGAATATTTAAAAACAAATACAAATCATGCAGGTTATACCCGTTCCATCTCCAATTTGTGGAGCCATAATCATTGGACAGGAAAGTATATTGTATCACGATGGCACCACCTACATAGCAGTGGTACCTCCAATTATTAGACAGAGTACTATAACATGCTACGCTAAAGTTGATAACCAAGGCCAACGTTACTTGCTTGGAGACATGGCAGGACATTTATTCATGTTGTTTTTGGAGCAAGAAAAGAAACCAGATGGTTCTATGGTTGTAAAAGATTTAAAAGTTGAGCTCCTTGGAGAAATAAGCATCCCTGAATGTATAACTTACTTAGATAATGGTGTAATATTTGTTGGTAGTCGCTTGGGTGATTCCCAGCTTATAAAACTTAATACAAAGCCAGATGAAAATGGCTCATATTGTAAACTTATGGAAACTTTTACCAACTTAGCTCCAATTGTAGACATGACTATAGGTAAGTGAAAACTCTTATGCAAAAATGTTTATGGTATAATAATAATAATATAATGATAAGTCAAATAAAGTGATTAATGTGATGATTTGAACATTAGTGGATTTGGAGAGACAAGGTCAAGGTCAATTAGTGACTTGTTCTGGAGCATTTAAAGAAGGATCTTTAAGAATAATTAGAAATGGTATAGGCATTCAGGAACATGCAAGCATGGATTTGCCTGGAATCAAAGGAATGTGGGCACTTAAGGTAATAACCAATAATACCATTTATGAAATCTTAAATATAGAATGCAAAATAAATTAAATGCATTGATTTTAAATTATTATATCTGTTTATCATTGTTAGTATCAAAAACATGGAATAAAGTAACAAATTGAATTTTCATGACAATAGGTTGGTGGTGGAAATTTCGACAATACGCTAGTCTTATCATTCGTTGGTCAAACAAGAATTTTAATGTTAAATGGTGATGAGGTGGAAGAAACTGAAATGTCTGGATTTATAGCAGAAGAGCAGACTTTGCATGCTGCCAATGTCACTGATGATTTAATGATACAAATAACCACGAGTTCAGCACGACTGATATCAAATGAATCCAAATCTGTCATTTCAACATGGGAGCCATCAAATAAACGAATGATCAGTGTCGTTGCCTGCGTTGGTTCACAAATTTTGTGTGCTACTGGCAGCGTTTTGTTCTATTTGGAAGTTCAGTGCAGTCAAATTGTTTCAAAAGGAACCACCACTTTGCAACACGAAGTGGCTTGCTTAGATATATCACCTCTGGAAGGTAACGAGGCACATATTGCTGCAGTTGGACTTTGGACTGACATTTCTGTTCGCATACTCACGTTACCTACTCTCGAAGAAATCAACAAAGAATTGCTTGGTGGAGAAATTATACCCAGATCTATATTGATGACGTGCTTTGAAATGAATACATATTTGCTTTGTGCTCTGGGAGATGGCAGTATGTATTATTTTACATTGCATAAAAAAACTGGAATGTTATCAGACAAAAAGAAAGTTACCTTGGGCACTCAACCCACTGTCTTGAGAACATTTAGGTAATTACTTTTTTTTAATTAAATTGTCTGATATTCTTATGTATGTATCATATGTACTGTACAAACAAAGTTTCATAAGTACTTTCAATTAAAACGCATTAATTTTTATTTTTTGATTATTACATTGAATTTTAATTTTAGGTCATTGTCAACAACAAATGTATTTGCCTGCTCAGATAGGCCAACAGTAATTTACAGTTCCAACCACAAATTGGTTTTCAGCAATGTTAATTTAAAAGAAGTCATTCATATGTGTTCATTAAATACAGAAACTTATCCTGACAGTCTTGCCCTCGCAACTGATAGTACAGTAACTATCGGCAAAATTGATGAGATTCAGAAACTTCATATTCGCACAATTCCTTTAGGTGAATCGCCTAGAAGAATTGCTTATCAGGTAAATCAATTTATGTGTTGATTTTCAAAATTATTTACAATAATAACGACCATCGTTGAAGAAATAGTGTCATTAAATACGATTGATGTCCCTTTTGCTTCTTTAAACTTTTGGTTCTACGCGCCCTTGTTTGAAGTATTGTTGTAAATGTTTGCTGATTATCGTTTTCTTGTAAAGATCTTTTTAAATCATTTTATCATCCTTTCGCCTCCGTAAATTACTTTGTTCATTCCTTATGTTTTAATTAAAACATTATTGAATTTTCGCAGGAATCATCACAAACATTTGGCGTGATAACAATGCGTGTGGACATGTTAGACACTGGTATAGTAAGGCCATCAGCATCGACTCTTGCTGCTTCTACGTCAAACAGTCGAGATCCTCATTCGTCATCAGCATCGCACAACAAACCAAGTCATCCAGTAAATGAGACTGGTCAAGAGGTTGAGGTGCACAATCTTCTTATCATAAATCAGCACACCTTCGAGGTACTCCACGCTCACACCTTGTTGCCATCGGAATATGCGATGTCTATGATCTCAACGAAATTAGGATCGGATCCCACATCTTACTATATTGTTGGAACGGCATTCGTTAATCCGGACGATCCAGTACCGAAAATGGGTAGAATTATATTGTTCCATTGGAATGATGGTAAATTCACACAAGTTGCGGACAAGGAAATTAAAGGCGTATGCTACTCACTGGTTGAATTCAATGGAAAATTATTAGCCAGCATTAATAGTACAGTAAGATTGTTCGAGTGGACGGCTGAGAAAGAACTGAGGCTAGAATGTAGCAACTTTAATCACATAATGGCGTTGTTTTTGAAAACAAAAGGCGACTTTGTATTAGTAGGTGATCTCATGAGATCGATGATGTTGTTACAATACAAGACGATGGAAGGCAGTTTTGAAGTAATCGCTCGAGATTATAATCCGAATTGGATGACAGCCATTGAAATTTTAGATGATGACACGTTTCTTGGGGCTGAGAATAGCTTTAATTTATTTGTCTGCCAAAAAGATAGGTACTGTATTACTTGATTAATGTTTTTACTTCCCTTTTCATTATTTATGAGTTTCTATTAAAAAAATGAATTTCTGTATTCCAGTGCCGCGACTTCTGAGGAGGAACGGCAACAGTTGCAAGAAGGTGGACAATTTCATTTGGGTGATATGGTTAACGTTTTTCGACATGGCTCACTGGTGATGCAGCATCTTGGGGAATCCAGTACACCAACGCAGGGTTGTGTTTTGTATGGAACGACAAGTGGTGCTATAGGTTTGGTTACTCAAATTCCATCTGGGTTCTATGACTTTTTAAAAAATTTGGAGGATAGACTGACGTCAGTGATTAAAAGTGTTGGAAAGATTGAGCACAGTTTTTGGAGAAGTTTCAACACAGAATTTAAGATTGAACAATGCGAGGGCTTCATTGATGGTGATCTAATTGAAAGTTTCTTAGATTTGAGTCACGAAAAAATGGCGGAAGTTGCTTCTGGATTAATTGTAAGTTTGAATTGATTTGAGAATTTCATTTTTGCTAAAAATTTCAGTAATGTTTTATTTCTTAAATCCAAAATAGTTTTGTATTATAAGAAATAATTTAAAATGATGTTCAAGTTTCATAATGTTACCTGATCATGATTAATGAAATTATTCTTGATAAATGATTGGTGAATTTGTATTTTAGATTGACGATGGAACTGGGATGAAAAAAGAAGCAACTGTTGATGACTTAGTTAAAATTGTTGAAGATCTCACGAGAATACATTAAATCAGAATATATAGTGGCTAATAATTAATTTTAATATTTTTTGATTGTGAAAATAGCTATTATTCTACGTCATGATAGAATAATCCTATACCCATCATGTTTACCATGTAAATATATAATAGTATATTCACAAGTAAATGTAACATCTATATCATTTGCGTAGTAAATACAATTATATTATATAAACAAATAATAATTATACGAGAAAATTAATATACACGATTCAATATCTTTGTACACCATTATATATATGTTCAAAATAAGTTGCGTGATGTAATAATAAAATATCATTTTTTTAATATTATTCTTTTTAGTTAAACCCATAGTAGTTTACATTATATAAAGCGATTATGGAATAAATAGGTGTATTTCTCAGTAAATCCATGTAAAAAAATTTATATAAAAAAATATTTAAATATACAGTTATCGTTTTTGAAAATTAATAATTCATAATAGTCTATCGTTAGTAGTTGGAAACAGTTTTTAAGTAAGCCGAAAAAATAGTGGCTTAATTCAATAGGGAATTATCGTCCAATTCTGGAAACAATAATTCACCAACAATAGCACTGATTTTTTGTAAGGCAACGATAATATAAAGCCGCATCAATAAAGGACGTTTGGAGGCATATTAGTTGAAAAGTTTACAAGGTAAACTGTCTAAATAACTACTTTAAATAATAGTTTTAAATTTAATTATATTTCAACAGGTATCAAAAAAAGCATGCCACCCTTTAACTGTTTTCAGTAATAAGATTGAAGGTTATGTTTTCTATATGTGCATAAAAATATTTTTCAATAACTCCCTAGGAGATGGAATTTAATTTACAATGAGCAAATATAACAAAAGGGATTTATTTTTCCAACTTGAACACTGAATAAATTATTCACTTGTAATTCTTGTTTCAATTTTTGGAATAATTTGAAAGTATATAAATTTAATTTAATTTGATTGATATGCGTCTGATTTTATATTTACACTCAACTGATATTTTAATTTTATGAATTTTAGGTGATATCATTGTAAAACTGCCAAGATGTCAAATGATGAGGAATTGCCAAAAAAACGAAGGATAACAGAAAGCATAAACGATAAAGACAATAACAAAGCCGCATGTGAAAAAAACACTAGTTTATCAAATTTTCAAGTTACAAAAATACTTAATAATAATACTTTGAAAAAAGTATTGTTTATACAGGGTACTTTTAAGGATACTCCAGAAGATCCAGCAATTGTGATCTTAGAAAAAACGAATTTTCCTGAAGAAAATATTATACAAAATAGTTTGTTTACTGACAAGATAGAAACTGAAAAAGAAGAGCATAATGATATTTATAAGCAGTGTGAAAGTTTTTTTCCAAAGGAATTTAATGGTAAGGTTCAAAAATCATTTTTCATTTTTGTTTGTAATTTCTTATTCACAATTATTTTATATTCAATGTTGGAATATACATATACTTTTTTTAATTTTAAAATTATTAAAACGCGTAATAATATGAACCTTCACTTACATTTCCACAAAATTTTTTCTTGTAGCTGTAAAAACAGTTGTTATACATCCAGCGACAGAAAAACATATCGCAAAATTCACAGTTAAACCTAGTTACCTGGTAGAAGAAACTTATAATTTATATAAAAATGTAACATTGCCTTATTTGGAATCCGAACAATTTTCGTTACAAGTAAGTATTATTTCCAAAATTAAGAGTTAATCTATATTATGAATTGAATTTTTGTATTATGCAAATTAGATAAATCACAACCATACTATTGAAAAAAATTACATATTCAATTAGACAATTAATTACGAATACAATTAATTTTTAGTGGGTAGATAATATATTGAATCATAAAGCAGAGTATGACAAAATCATTTATGAAGACCCAGATGATGAATCTGGTTTTATCATATTACCAGATCTGAAATGGGATGGTAATATAGAAACATTGAACATGTTGGTATTATCACGTAAAAAAATCAAATCCATTCGAGAATTGAATGCGAAGCATTTACCTTTACTTAATAAAATTAAGCAAAAAGGATCTGAAGTACTAAAAAACAAATTCAACTTATCACGATCCCAATTACGAATGTACTGCCATTATCAACCTTCGTATTATCATTTTCATGTGCACATTACGACTTTGTCGCAAGAAATAAACACAGGTAATTTTACCACAAAAACTGAATTAAGCGTAAAAAATGTAGTATATTATATTTACATTTATATTACACTATTATATTAACAGTCTAAAATTATAATTGTAATGTTTAATGAATTTAATGAATTTTTTTAATTATAGGTTTTACTGTGGAAAAAGCTCATATACTGTCCACAATTATAAGCAATATAGAATTAATGTCAGATTATTATCAAAAAGTGACATTACCTTTTCTTGTTTATAAAGATGAACCTTTGTATAAAATATACAAAAAGCAAGGCATTATAGAGGAAGTTGACAAGAAAGAAGAGACCATAAATTAAATTTAATATTATATACATACATTTTTTTATTTTATATGAATGATTTGAACTATTATTATGTATATTTTTGAAGAGATGTAAGCATTGTCAACCACATTATTTTTTTTTTTTTTTTTTTTAATAAAGGTACATTTTCATAAATTTTATTTTCATTTAATTTAAAATGGGGCTAAAAATATCTTTTATATTTACCATTAATTTTGAGCTTCTGACATACAGCAACATAATGATTGAAATTCATTCACTAATGTTATTTAAAAGTAACGAGAATTGAAAGAAGGAATGGTAATAAGTGCACAATGACAAGTATTGAAACATACAAGAAACATTTCATATATATTTAATCCATATCATCATAATGGCAATGAAAAAAAAAAAGTAAAAGAAAAAGAAGAAAAATTGCACAAAACTACAGGAAAGATCATACACAGATTCGATACACAAACAATATGAGTAATCGATTATTGCAGAAGGTACATTTCTTATCGTTTATAACCAGAATATGCTTTTATTGTAGCTAAGTCCGTCGTTCGTTACTTTCTTAAACGCCGATACGCCTCTGTATCATCGCGATAGATTCTTATCACTTATTTATTTCATTTATTATTATCATCTACATAAAATCCTAAATCACCAATTGCACCTAAATCTCAAAATCTTCTGCAGATAATTAGTTAAACCAATATTCAACTGAATGTATTCATTTAGATTAAAAATGCAATTATGTTCAGGAAATTCGTAACGTTTAAAATCCAGTTACTTTATTAAATCAATATAAATCAAACTTGCTTGATTTAACTGTTTTTGCAGGCTGTATATTTCTTTAGATAATTTGGTGTTATAAGCGATAGGAAACATTTTTATAATAATGAATAAAATAAATCATAAAAAACACAGTTGTATCATTAAAATACCAGACTAATGTACCGAATTTGAATAATTTTCATAATGATGTCTAATAACCATAACAATAATTTACTTTTGGATATTCATACTGAAAAACTGCCCCAGTAGAACATAGTGTATAATACATGTATAGCAGAATATATATCTTAGAGATCTCATGTATATCTTAGAGTTAATCGTTAATCAAACTGTCGATTGTTCAACTGAAAATAAACAAACTCATAAATAATTGAAAATCATAAAGTTCATTCGTTTGTTGTCAAAAAAATTATAGCATTTAATTTAACGTACGGCCAAAAACTGAAGTAAGAGATGGCGACATCGACAAAGGTAAATTAGTCTATTAATTATAAGAACACTTTGAATTCGCAATATGCAAGTGCGCGTGCGTAAGTTCAATTAATAATTATTTCTTTCCACAGACGGTGAGTGTCCAAGCAATGTGCGCTTTGAATTCAATCGTGTGCGCCTATGCTGGGAACAACTTAGATACAATTTGGAAAATACAAAAATTCTATTTACATGGAGCTTGCAGTCTGATAAGCGCACGCAATTGAACCGACGTCTTGATGCTTCGACTCAGATCTGCCATATTTCGCAAAACAAAGGGGTACACGAAATTGGAGAACAGGATGAGAAAGGCCAAAAAAAAAAAAAAAAAAATAGAAAAAGAAGAGGAGTACAATGAATCGTAGAAAGAGGAAAACATTGAAAATAATGGCGAAGGCTCGTTTTGTTAACAGACTCTCGCGAAGCACTTTAGGTACGTCTAAAATTGACTTTTCACAGCCATATGAATGATACTCCTAACTTAAGTAAACGTTCATAAATACAATGCAATCGCACCTCATGTAACTCATCGGTAAGGTCGTGTTAACGCAGGGCACCACGGAATAATTGAGACGATTTTGACAAAATTGATGCTAAATTTCGTAATCGTTATGCTACTAAGGCTCTTGTTTTGCTGTACAAATGAGTAGATTCGGCTACAAATAACTCAAATGTATAAAGATTTTGTATCCACGCAATTATAATCTAATTTATATAATTTGTTATGGAATGTCGCATTCAGTTTTTGTGTGTTCATGCGTTTATATCAATGAAACGTAATGTAATAGTATATTCAGCACCAAAGGAGTAAAGTCCAACTTTAATCCTGCGGTGCATAGAATGCTTCACAGACATACGATTATATTTTACATTCAGTTGTATGTAACAAATTAATGCAAAAATTGAGCCGGCACGAAAAAAATTAATTTCAAAACAACGGGCTTATCTGATGTTTTCTAATATTAATCTAAAACTTTCTTCATCATCAGAAAATTCAAGATGTATGTTATTTCAAACTAACTGTTTCGTCATTACAGAAATGTTTATGCATTATACCGCGACGCCCCGAACACCTAATAAAATATATGTAAATGTATTTATATACACGCGAGTGCAACGCACCGCTCTACATCGCTTATTAACCTCCGCTTTTGTTAATCGCACTTTGGTCCATATTTCCCCACAACTGTGGCGTAGTCCGTTGCCTGGTTTCAAAATCAGCGATGCTTCGTTTGTTCCTATTTACAAATTGGCTTTTGTCTATCCAGGGTGTATTTGCTTTTAATTGCTTCTTCAATTATTGCAGACAATTTCTTTATTTATATATACAAACTAAGAAACTTAAGTAGATAAAACGTACTTCCTTATAAGTCTTAGAATGAAGTTGGTATATAAATGAAAGGACTTCAAATTTGTACATCAAATGGGATATTTATACCCTGATAGCCAGATTTATATAAATTGTATGTAAATTTTATGTAAACATTTTATGATAATGTATTTACATAAAATTTATATAAAATTTAAGTAAATTTGTACATAACTGTAAAATAAAAATTTTTTTTTTTAATATTTTCTATAATTTCTTAATACAGATTTATATCAAATTTACATAAATTGTATGTAAACAATTTATGTAATCAATTTACATAATTAAAGCAGGACAATGTGGAATCACATTGATGTAAATTTCATGTAAATCGTTTACATAATTGCTGGCTATCAGGGTAGTAAAAAATAATTAAGACGCAATTCTTCGTAGTAAATAACAGTGGCACGTGGTAAGAAAGTTAATGATTGTTTTGAATGTTGTGATCGTTTTTTTTTTTTTTTTCTTTTTTTTTTTATTTTATTTTATTGTAAATACCATTTACGACCTTCAACTGACTCCATGAAATAGACAGAGATTTCATGCAAGGCAGTTTAACAGCATGTTCACTCGACTGGATAGATGGGTCAAATGTTTCAAAACATCTGGCCCCTATGCTTTAACATGTGAAGATCAAACTCAAGTTCGACTCGATTATCCAATAGATTCTACCTAAACTGTCGATTGAACATGATATAAGATTACAATCACCTTTTTTTTCAAAATAACGCAAAGCATTGTGGGAAATGGCCAGTATAATATAATACGAGCTTGATATTCAATCGGCATAGCGAGGTTTCTTCTGTAACATTAATTAATGTCTAAAATTTAGAGCTTAAGATGTCTTGACTTTTTCGTTTAAATAAAAATCTACACTTACAATCTATGTAATTCATCTGCAATATTTGTTAAGTTGTATACAAAAATGTTTAGAAACTTTCACCCTGTATATACATGAAAAAAAAAAATATGCGCGCTTTTCTACAAAATATATTATATAAAAGTTTATTCGGAAATTAAATTGTTATGATTTACTATGTACAAAGCGTAGTACTTAAAGTAAACGAACGTTCATAGTTATAAACTTACACTTAGACTTTGCAAAATTCAATTCATGCATGTTACACTTAATTGAAAATGTACAATGATATAGTCGATGCGTTTAAAAGAAATCATAGAAAATGTGTAAATCTAAATTATAAATGAAGAAATTGAATATAATAGGTATTCTCTACTACTGTATGCTTGGAATTTATAATAAATTTTAAGTAATATCATTAATTTCCGAATATACTTGTAATTGAGAATTGTATAAAAAGTTCGTCCATTGTTCCCAATAAGAATAATTCAATGTTTTTTCTCAATTTTCGCTCCACATTCTAATTAAAAATAAAATTACATTTATTTTCTTTTCGATTTTTTATAATTCAGTGAAGAGATTGAGAAAAAATTTTTTAGTTATTCTTTTGTGGAATAACAATGGATCATGTTTGTGATTCAACAATTACATAAATGACATTATTTAATACAACTTGTGTAGTCTATTAAAAAATATTTAATAAAAAATCAGGATTTACTTAAACAGGGATAAAGGTATAAAGTTCATTGATTTGAAGGATGTTCCTTCATTTATTCAGGGGAAGACGAGTCGCCCAAGTATTAAAAGTCATTATTGTAAAACCAAATAAAAGAAATAAAAAAAACTGTAATATGATTTAAATAAAAATATTAATTTCATTTGTAGTAAAATTTAACAGAATTTTCATAGGTTTAAGATGGTGAAATATTTTAACAGTATTTATAAAAATGTATTTTATACATATAGTTCATTTAAGCTATAGAAAGTGTAACAATTGTTCATTATGATGATACCGTATATTTTGAAGTTTCCCGCGTTATATTACGACGCACAGTGGGGTGAAACACGTAAAAATGCACGCTATGACTTTTATATTTCTTGAATATTTTCCCTTATATGTTTCATTTGGAATACAAATCAAAAACAAACTTGTTATTTTAAAATTCTTTTGTTGCGGTTTTTCAAACGTTTATTAACTCTGAGATTAAAGTTTAAAAAAATAAAACAGTTTTTTTTGTTCATTTATTTGCGATAGATATTAGTGTATTGATCGCAAAATATTATCGTTATGAATAATTAAACACAATGTAATTATTTGTTTGTACTATTTTTAATAATTAATGGAGAACATTTTTGTTACATTCTTTCTTGAATTTTATAACGGAAATAGTTCCTGTACAATTGGCGTGATGTCACTCCGATACAGAGATGAAAAATTCCAAATAAAAAAAATTGGTTACCGACCTTTATCGACAGAGCACCAACTACAAAAGTTAATCAAATGTCGCGAATGTGAAACAATGTTTGACCCTGGTCTAACATTGAGCGGCAGAATAATCACGGTAATACGTGTTAATAGGGATTTAATACTGAAAAACCACTGACAAAGTAATGAGGCAACATGGGTACGGTACCGTAGATATTTCTGATACGCAATGTTGGGTCAGCATAAACATTGTTACTTTTCGACACGCAGTCAACTTCAGGTACCTTGTCAGGTAATTTTCGAATGGGGAATATTATACTTAATGGCATGTTTAAAAATTAAGTTTTTTTTCAATTCATTAAAAAGAATACACTTATATAAATTGACATGCCAGTTTCTTTTTCAACAGAAAAAAGTTTTCATGAGTCCCAAAGAAACACGTCATAAGTCTATTTATTGTGTAGAATTTCATATATAGATATTCAGATTTAGTATGAAATATTGATTTTCTAAACGCATTATATTTATGTAAATCGAGTGTGCACTTACAGTTACACACAAACAATATTTAATAATTAATAAGTATATGTAAAGTATTATTTGGGCTAGGTGCGCATACTATCTCTTTTCATCCCACTGTGCGACATCAGTCTCACGTTTACCAAATTTTTATTCCAGTTTTTATACAAATTTATACTTGTGAAATCGATTTGTAAAGCAGGATGTTCGTAAGGTCATTGTAATGTCTTATATTGTTTATAATTTTTTTTAAATTACGATGAGCAATTTTCCCCAAACAATGCAGACGAAATTGATGAATTTTCTTGAAGTTAGAACCGTTTATAAAGTAAGTATAAATAACGAAAAGTATAAATTCGAAAACTAATCATTCGAATTTTGATTTTTTATATTGATATTTTTCGTACAAAAAGTAAATTTTTGATTGACAAAAAAAAAAAAAAAATTGTTCACGTACATTACATTTTCTCAAAGTGAAGTAATGTCGGATTATAGCTATTTTTATTAATTAATATTATTATTTGTAACAATAAATATTAAAAAAATCACGATTCTATAAATGAATGGAAAAGAGGAAGGGAGAGTTGACGCGGCGTAAGTGGGGAGCGGGGCGGGGCGTATTTGGGTGGGGAAGAGCAGTGACTCCGCCCCACTACAAGTTTTAGTTGCACGCGGTAAGCAGAGTGCTTAGTTACATTCGTTTGCTTTTGCTGTGTGGATGTAATGAAGTGTTCCGTCTCTGATCGCGAAGTAACCCATACCTCGTTTTGAAGAGAAACCTGTTCTACTTGATCAAAGGTAAATTATTCTCTAATATGTTTATATCAAATCATCTTCCTAATTCTTTGTTCGTCTAATTTTATCGAACGACTTTTCTGCGTACATCAAGTTGCATTGGGGGTTTGAGTTTAACGCAGCTAAACTTCTCGTAAACTGATAGCCTAGTTAAAAAACTTAGTTATTCATACATTGCAACAGTGAAAACAAAACAAAACGTAAAAATGAACTTAAAAAATTAACTTCACTTACAGTTTTTTTCATTTGTTTTTCATAACTAATAAAAAAATAAACAACTTTGAGATTAGCCTATCAGCTTTCGAGAAGCATGAAGAGTCGAGCTCACATCCCGAAAAGTGAAGAAAAAACGAGAACAAAAATTGGCATTCGATTTGATACACAAAACACATTTGAAGGTCATTGATGTGTACACGTCAAAACAAAGAACGGTCAATTTATTTTTAACATCAATACACCGCTGACCTTCGACTATGTTTTCATTGAAACTTGAATTTTTGTTAACAAAGTTTATTGCCCTTTTTCAAATGAAATTAACGCGGGTCGTACGTCTGCAACGAAAACAGTTCGCGCGTCTCGCGAGATTTCGATTCAAGCCGCAAGGTCGCAAGGTCATAGTGTCCTATACACAAAAAATCGATAAAATAACTATGTCTGCTTTACGAACGGTCCTTGAACGTAACCCAGTCTTTGATGCAGACGAAATTTAAAATATCTTTATTCGTCTTTTGACTTTAACGAAAAAAAAAAAAAAAAAAAAGACATCTTTTGACCTTGGTGAAGGAACATCCTAAATCTAAAGAGGGCCCGACTTGCCATTTCGCTTGTGTTAAATAACGTGCTTATTAAAGTAAAAAGTTGTAGATGTCGCATCAATCGATAAACTATATATCGGAATAATGTGTTTTCTTGGAAACAATATTTAGAGAAATAATCAAATGTAAAATGATTGAAATAACAATAATGCTGAAAAAAACAATGCTCACAATGTCACAACTGTGAATACGATTTATAATTTTCATTATACTTATCATTGAAGTAGAAATAAAATATTACATTGTTTTTATTTATTATTTATTTGAAATACCAAATTTATTGTCATTACGTGTTAAATAAAAAAGTTGAACAGTTTTCCAGACATTTTTATTCGAATCGCTTTTACGTGGAAGATTAATTGCTTTGATGTGAAATGTGCATTGTGACATATAGGTTAACGCGCCACGTACAACTTTGCGCTTATAAGCGGCAAACAACATTTTCAAGTCGAGCCCTCTGCCGAAAGCTAAATCCGCGGAATACGAAAGACGGGGAGGGGGTAGGAGAGGAGGGCGCAGGTGAATCAGACAATGCTCTCGCGCTCGTGCATCGCGTAGTCGCGTACGGCCGGCTTGAGCGAGATGTCGCTGCTGCGCAAGCCGTTGCCGTTGAACAGATTGATGATCCAGCTGCGGATCGAGTTCCTGGCGGAGGACTTTTTGTCGGGCGCGGGGTAGCGAGGCCGTGCGTTGGGCGAGGTCGGCAGCGTCTCGTCGAGCGAGCGCCATCGTTTGGTCGAGGCGCCCTCTGTGCCGGCGGCGTAGCACTCGTAGTGGGCGCTCTCGTCGAGCAGCAGAGCCGTCTCGGCGAGCTCGGGCTCGTCGTCGTCGGGCCCGAGGATGACGTTGCCGTTGGGGTAGTTGTTGTTGAGTAGCTTGGCGCTCGCGGCGAAATGATGATGTTTCGAGCACTTGTCGCAGTTCTCGAGGGAGCGCGCGCTTTTGAGCGAATGGCGGACGTGCTGGGTGAGGTGGTCGAGCGATCGGGATTCGCGGATCGAGGGGTGGAAGGGCGGGTAGTCGCTGGTCGAGGAGGAGGAGGCGATCGTCGAGAGGACGCGGCCGGTCGCCCCTTTGGCGCCGATCTCGAGGGACAGGTCGTCGAGCGCGCGCTTTATCGACTCGGTGTGCTCGCGGATGTTGTTCAGTGTCACCTTGGATACGCTCTCACTGCGCGACATTTGCTGTGCAGCTTTGCTCGAGCCGTGGACCGATCGGGACAGAGGGCGCAGGCTGCTGTCGATGACCCCGCATTGCGACGCCGACCAGTCGTCCTGCTGCACCATTCGCGCCACGTTCGACTGGCGCCGGCTACCAGCGCCAAAGCCAATCGACGAGGCTTGCCGGGAATCCGAGTTCAGCTTCGGACTGCGACGTGGACGGCAGAAGAGCGGCGGCAGGGCGTTCACGTCGACCTTGAAACGACATTCAAGTAAGTGTTTTTGCTTTCTTCTTCTTCTTCTTCTTCTTTTCGATACAGGCTGTGCAAGTATCTTTGTTTATTTTTGGTTATGTCACGTGATAGAGCCAAGCTTAGGTATGAAGAAAAAATTTTATTTATTATATATTATAAATTGACTATATTATTAACTTTTTTTTAATTATTCAATTTTGAGATATGTCTCGATAGCCTGTCGGTTGGATGTTTCAAATTTAATTGTAGTATATTGCTTATCGAGTAAAAAATGAGTTATAAGTTGGTAACCCTTGGTTATCGAAGTAAAAAGTATCTTTCCCGAACTGGGCAGAAAATTTTGTCTACAGACAAAATAAAATATGGTTATTAATGCGAATTGAGAGAAAGATAAAATTTTCGATTTTGCATAATTGGAAAAAATTACTTTCTGTCACTGTCAAGTTTCATATTTCGATTTATTTAAATAAATTTTCTAATATACATCAGTAAGAAAGAAGGGGGTTTACATTTTTTTTTTTCATTTATTATTATTTTATCGTTTTCTATTTTGTTTTTTCTTTCTTTTTGATTTCTATCGTGTTCTTTTACTCATTTACATTTAAAAACGATAACTTAAAAATTCTTTTAAACTACGTTTTATATATCCCTCAGCCTATGAAAAGTCGCCCTTCAGTCGTATATGTTGTACTTGATAGTTTTGGTGCAAAAAAAAAGAAAAAGGTTGTTTACATCTAATAATAGAGTTTAACGACAGTAATAATAATTTTTACATTATTACTATTGTTTATATTTTATACCTGGAAACATTTAAGCAAGGTAAGTTATATATTCTCCAAAAATAAATGAATTAATAAATAGAAAAGGTAAGTCTTACACTTTATATGTATGAAAAATTATCTTACGAATTACGATCTTTTAAAAAACCATGTTTTTAAAACAGTGAAGCCACAATTTGTATCTTCTTCGCGTGATATCTTTTATCTTCTTTTTGTATAGTATATATAATTTTTAAATTATACCTTTTATGGGGCAGGGGGGGGGGCAATATGAAAATTTAGAAACATTAGATTGCGATAGTATAACATTTATAAAAAGAACTTTTATTACAGGGTGTCTATAGATTTGGAATACTTATAAAAGTTGATAAATTAGAAATTTCTAGAAAAATCAGAGAATTAATAATGAATTAAGAAAAGTAACTGTTAATAGTTTCAAATAATTTTTAATTAGAAGCTAAAATATTACATTTATTTATTAGGAATAGTGCAAGTTCTCTGTTAGATCTATTTAGTCTGAAGCAAATCTGTTTAAGTTTTATTCAGATCTAATTCAACTTATTTTTGCATAACCTAAAAAAAAGGTTATAAGGTTATCATGCCATTTGTTGTTTCAATACAAATACGTAAAGTTTTAATACGTAATTGGACTTACTTCTCTTTTTTGTATAGCTTTCTCCGTAGCTCCGATAAGCCAATAGGTTTTCACTTCCCCTTTACCCTTCATATACACTAGACCTCGCTCTTCTACTATATAACCGCCAATTTTATCCAAAGCATCTTTACACTGACTGCTGATATGGATTCTCAACGGCTCGCCGCTAGATTCCATTCGCGAAGCTGTGTTTACGGTATCGCCAAACAGACAATACCTCGGCATTGTCAAACCAACGACACCTGCAACTACTGGCCCTAAACAAAATAATTTTAATTGCATAAATTTTACAGCATCAAACATCAATTTAAACTAGCAAACGTGATTTTTTTTTCACTGACAAATAGATTTATTAGAATTACCAGTATGTATTCCTATTCTCAGTTTCAAAGTATCATGAGGTCTGTGTGCAATAGTATGCTGTTTGACTGCGTTTAATAGCTCTAGAGACATCGAAGCAATTTCGCCGGCATGTTTGTTTCCATTCTTGATTGGCAATCCGGAAACCTGTATACAATTTGTTGGAGTGAATAAGACATTATAATAAATGAAATAATCTACTTTGTTGTAATATTAAAAAAACATACCACCATGTAGGCATCTCCTATAGTTTCTACTTTATAAACATCGTATCCTTTGATGATGCGATCAAATAACGTGTAAAGGTCATTTAAAAAATTTACAACCTGAAATTAATAATTTTAAATTTTAAATTAATTTTTATGTTTTGGAGTCCAACAGTTTTGTATATGTTGCAATTGTTGGTAAACTTACTTGAAGGGGTGTGCTTTCGGCAGACATGGCAGTGAAACCGACGATGTCACTGAAGTAAATAGTGACCAAATCGAAGGATTCTGGCTCGACTCCTATGCCATTTGTCAAACAATGTGCCACCGGTCTGTAATAATTTTTTTTTTTTTTTTTTTTTTTTTTTTTTTTTGGAAAATGAAAATAATGTATTTTAAAATGTAAACTTGAGGAATGATGACGATAATGGTTACAAAAAAATGATAATTAAACTAAATAATGTTGATAAATTATTGAAAGAATAG
This sequence comes from Aradophagus sp. ZL-2020, assembly GCA_022817685.1. Classification (NCBI taxonomy): domain Eukaryota; kingdom Metazoa; phylum Arthropoda; class Insecta; order Hymenoptera; family Scelionidae; genus Aradophagus; species Aradophagus sp. ZL-2020. The sequence goes on along the minus strand of JABFOV010002411.1, from coordinate 303 downwards.
AACTTACGCAGGCAGCATTCTATGCAAAAGGTCTTCCGTCTTCAGCTTCTCTTCGTTAAGCAAGCGGGTTCGTTCATTGACTAGATCCTCGAGATTGTTTGCGTACTTCTCCATCATGTCCATCATCTGGTCCATGATGTTCCTATGCCGACCTGCTTTCATCTTCTTAAGACGGCCGCGTATCGTTTTGAAATCCGGACGCAAACTTGGGTTTTCTGACCAGCATTCCGTTATTGTGCTGACAACGTAATCGGCACAATCGGCATCCGAGTCGTTTAAAACATCAATATCTGGCCTGAATGG
>JABFOV010002410.1:0-19990 GCA_022817685.1 Aradophagus sp. ZL-2020 | reverse complement strand
GCATTGTTTTCGCGAAAAATGTATCGCGATAAGACAAAGGCTTTGCATAGTCACGCGTTTCGGCCGGGAAATTCTACGGGGATCGAGCTCGAATACTCAGGCGAAATGTAAATTTTTTAAAGATATTGTGTAAGGGAATCACATATTTTGTTTTTAAGATGTTCTAGAGACATTCTTGGAATTGGTTTATTTTTGAGAGTGATTTTTATGAAATTGCGAACATCTTTATCATGTCAGCAGTAATAATTTTGTTCGGAGAAAGGAATATTATCGGTGTAATGTTATTAAATTGTAATGTTTGTAAAGTTATATTCTTGGAAGTTTATATTATAATGTAACTTCAACTAAGGTCGTCAGGACATCGTCAATCGTCTTTGGCGCGTGATACTAATATACTGTTGTTTTAAGAAACGCATTTATCAATAATTTCAGTCTGAAAGGATGTGTTTTCCATTAGAGGGGGAAAGCAATTACTTTTCCCACTCGTGGTAAGAAAAAAAGGACTACTTATCATAGTTTAATGATAATTTTAAGCAGTCATTTATGTATATATTTTTTCCCATTGTATCTTATTTTTTCCACGTAGACAAAAACTGATTAAATATTTCATAATTACAGTGTTTTATAAATTCCGTAAAATATATTCAAAGCGTTGATCCATTTTTTTCCCTTTCCGGCTTGTTTTTCATTACAATTTTAGAACAGTTGTCAAAAAGGGCCGTTCTTTTAAAGAAATTAAGTAATTGTCGCTGGAAAATGGTAAATATTCCCGCGTACTTTAATTAAAGCGCCTGGATCGTTTTAATTAATGAGCAACAAATTGCGTTGCTATGTTAAAATAATAAATTCAGTTATTTTGTTAATTAAAAGTGTAACGACGAAATCGAATTTATTATCGTCCAATATAAGTTTCGAACGTGCAACAAATAATTTCATTACATGCCGTTGGAACGAACTATTGCGAGTCATTACTTATGCGTGCAAACGAATAAATTATTAATTAAACGTTTCTTTCGGTTTGCATGCTGGTTAGATTTATCGCTTTGTGTAATTTATTATAAATTGTAAAATAATACTCAATTTTCTCGCCTGTTGTGAATACAAATGTAGCGAGCCATGCACAAATTAAAATCTAGACAATTTTACGATTTCGAGAGAGAAAGAAGTAAAACTTTCGTTTCATCGCAACACTAATTAATCTTACATTTCAAGCGTCGCATTCTACGATCGATAGTTTTTCCCGCGCGGTTGTTCTATCTTGAATTTTGTGCATCGCAGAGTGGAACAAAGTTAAAAGTCATACTGGCTTATTTTTCGCATAACGTGCCACCTTGTCAAATATTAATTTCGTTTTGATTTATAGTAAATTTGAGTTTATTGACAAGAGTTACTGAACGCGACGAAATAACGAGTCGGTATCGGCTCAAAGCATGTCAAGAGTTCTTCTTTTATTACAGAAGCGATATCGCTCGACATTGTTTATCGACACAATATTATATAATTTCACGTCCGCTTGCATTACAAACGTAATTTTCAATTTTTTGTGAGAACTCGGCGAAATTGCATTGAAAAAAAATTCACCAAGTATTGCGCGCAAGAACTGATCGTCGTATTAAAAAATGATCGCAGTCGATAAAAAATGGCGCGAATAAACAGCAAAAAGTTCGATCAATCATCGGCACACAAAAACCGTCACTTCCCTTGGAGAACAGTCATACATCAAACCGAAACTATATTTCGCCACCGAAAATGTTAATGCAGATAAGACCAAGACCAAGTTGCCGGGTAGTTCGGCTCGCTGCACAAAAGATATTCTCTGCAATTACTGCGAAAAAAACTGTTCAGAAGTCTAGAGTCCGAATGATTACCAATAAATTGCTCACGTGAATGAAATTGAACAAAAAGGGGTGACGAAAGGTCGAAAAAGGCCACTTTTGGACTTTCGGTAATAAATGGCGACTTCGAACTTAAACAATTATTCTTCTTCTTTTTTTACGCTCTTTTTTTTTTTTTTTTTTTTGAGTAACTGTGGTTTGATATATTATTTCAATCTGTTTGTGACAATGTTCCTGCCGGAATTAGAAAAAATGTTAATCGAAAATTATTGATTAAATTTTAATCAAATTCAATTGTTATAATAATCCTGATTGTTTTCGGACACTTTTCGTCAACATTATCATCATCATTTTCAACGTTAGTTTAATAATCATGGTCAAAAATCTACTTCATTAATTAATAAATAAAATCGTTTTTTATTAATCGATCAGAATAATCGTTTTTAATCATCGAGTAATAAAGTAATCGGTTTATAATTATCAATTGAAGAAGTAATCTTTTTTAATCATCTGTTAATGAAGTAATTCATTCAAGTAATTAATGTAATAATTTGAAATTAAAAATAATTTATTCGACAATTTCCGATTAAAATTTATCCAAATTCTGGTTTCTATATAGAAACATCGAATACATTTATTCAAAAAGAATAATAGATTACGAGGATCATTTCTCATAATTATTGCATAACAAGGAAAACTATTTTGATATTTTTTACGGTTAGTGGACACTTTTCTGTTGACAGTTTTCTTTTAGCTTTCTACCCTTATACCGCTTTTCCCCTAAGGCACTTTTCCTTCTTCATCAGCTTTGCAACTCGACGACTTGAATTAAAAAGTTTAGCTTTATATATATATATAAAATCGAAATTCTTGTATACTATCACAATGACAATAATCTAGCAAGCTTCGAGTTTAAAGCTTTCATTTGTTTATTATTTTTTTTAAATAAATTTTAATGCAATTTTTGTTATAATTATAGATATTTGTTTCTTTGCATTAGTTCTTAAAAAAGTAAGAAAATATATATAATGTTTTTGCTTTTCTCTTAATGAGAAAAACACACGATGAATGCCAAGCAATTAATGTTCTAGTTAGGTTATTTGTACGGTTAAAAAAATATTGATGAAACAGAATTGCTTTGTCGTATAATAACCGGCATATTTCGATACGATGGTATTTACAATTTATGACTCATTGTTTGTGAAGTTAAGCACAATAAGCTGCAGGAATGAATGACGTGACTATGTGAAAACGTATGTTAATGATGCAGCTAAACTAGGGCTAGCGGGAAAAAAGGGTCTGTTGTTTTTGTTAATTTGTTGCTCGTACATGACTATACTCTTCTGAATGACGAATTTTAAATTAGAGCTGATTCGAATGTACATACACGTAATGATAAGTTTTTTCATTGGCATTTTCAAATTACCATTTAGAGAAATGTTTGAATTGAAATAAATAAACCTGTTGCTCGATATAAAATATCACTGTTTTGACTATCATGAATAGATAAATAATAATTAAAAATGTATGATACAAAGTTGTACGGTAGAAAAAGGAACGAATAAATGAAATTAAATAAAACATCACTCGACTTAATCAACACTTTGACAACGTCAATTATCATTCAATTTTTGTTTTGTCTTCAACGTCGAACAGCCAACATATTCCTTCAAGCTAAAAACAAATAACTGTCGAAACGTAACGATGCATAAGAATAGTGTAAACTGAATTGTTTCATCAAACCGACGACGACAGTGAAATTTTTCAACCGCGCGTGAAATGGAAAAGGCATAAATAAAGGTCGCTCGTCTTCGGGACCGAGCGAGCTCCGGTGGTGGGAATCGGTTTATCAAAAGGCGAGCGTACGAGAGAGGCTGGAAAAAGCGCGCGAAATGGTTTAATTGCATAGAAATAATGGACTTTGAAAGGCGGGAAGTTTGCGGCGCTGAGTTTGCGGCGAAGTTTCGACCGCGAGTCAACGGTCGAAATTAACATGCGCCGGCACAAAAATAGATGGCGAAATCAAATGGCTGGGAACTGGAAATGCCGATGCGCGATAGTACGAGGCGAAGGACGGTCTGCTGGTTGACAAACGCCGGAAAGGATTGCCGGGCGTTAAAAGAGCCCCGGGAGATAATACCCGTATTAAATTGTTCGCCGGGCCTATAAAGTACCGAAATAATTTCGGAGCGCCGCTGTGAATTACGGTGAACTAATTATTGCGACGAAAAAGAATCAGCTGCAGTCTCGCCATGAAAGCGCAACTGCGCTCCTAACATCGCTTCGACGTCACGGTTAAAACAATTTATGAATGCACAAAGCAACTTTACGTTTTTATCTGACAACGTAGTTGGCCCGCGTGCGCATTTATGGATTATTTAGTGTAACATAAGTCGCTAAAATTGTGGCTTTTATGGCCAGGACCAAAGATAAAGTAAGAACATTCTTTGTTCTTGCTGCGCGGTGATTTGTGGATTGTTTCGCTAATTTCGTTGCGAGCGAGACGTTCCTTTAATTCGGCGACGTTTTACAGACGTGTTATATGGCCAAGTTGTGTTGTCGAAAGACATTAATGACGATAATTTAAATGAATAGCTGAATGACGTACTGTTACGAGGAAGTAGTTAAAAGTTTTTTCCTCACTTCTGTCGCAGTCGTATGTTGATATATTATTTTTAAGTAAATCATTTAAGAAAACGTTAATTAGGCATATTTCTGCTTTAAAAATGTTACAGTACCGATTCTATAAAATTACTAGAACTCAAAACCATCAAAATTTTTTACTCGAAACGGTTACGGCATTAATAATTTTAAGGAAAACTATTTTGTCCATTTGACTTGGCATTGTATGGTATTAATTATTATTTAGTTGAAAAAGTATAATAGATAAGCTGAGCTCTCCGTAGCTTTTAGCAGTTGAAATATTAGTTTAACCATGACCAACTCCACTGACCACCGGTTCCAGTAACCGACTATAAACTTACATTCAACTTCGGGTCTCTCTCAAGTTTTGAAAATGCGTTTATTAAATAATAATCAACACGATTGATATTAGGAACGATTTTCAGTACACCAAATAGTATGATCTGACGTCATTATCTCAGATGTACTATATACTATATACCTTTTGTGTACACAGCAAAACCACACCCTCACCCTTACAACTTTGGTTTGCCTAACCTATCATCACTCCGCCTTTGTACTGTTGTTTGCCATGTGGGAGAAGCACTATACGTTCCTGTGCAACAATTACACAGATTAACTATTGTTACGAATCAGAATGGAAAAACAATTGGCTATTTGTATCTTATAAACGACTAATAAAACTAACTATGAGATGGATCTTGTTATTTTAAGAAAGCTGCAATTTCATATTATTACTGTAAAAAAATAAAACAATATTACGTACTACGAATCTGGTCACCCTGCTACGAAACTGTTACATCAAATTTACTATGCATCGCAATAGTTTATTAATTAAAACTTTTTTATATGCAGCAGAAAACGTGAAATTGTATTGTTTTTTAATTAAACAAATTAACCCTTGGGATTAAATAAAACCCATTATTTAATTCAAGTTAATTGATAAACTTTGCCACGTGTTTGGTTGTTCACTAAAGTAATTACTGTCAACTGTTCGCTTTGGTAAATACAACTGATGATGTAAATGAATGAAAATAACAAATGTTGCAACCAATAAGATGAAAATAATTTTTTTGCTTTTGAACCTTTAAGACATTCGAACTAACGCAACTAATGCATTATTGAATTCATCATGAAAATCCCTACAATTAAATTCTTACAGTCACTTCAAAAAAGTAACTATATTACATTTACAACAATATAATTTCGAAGACAAAAAAAGAATGGAAATAAATGTTTCCAAGTGTGAACAATAACGTTTTTCACACGACCATCATTCATACTTTAACCATTAAACATGACTGCACAAAGCACCATTATCCTTGAAATTAATGCCTGTTCCTTTCGGTACGTGTCATCTTTCTTAAACTCACTCCTTTAACCTTACTTTAGACAATAATCATATACATCGCAAGTGCCAAGTATCCACTTACAAGATCGCAACTTTTCCCTCAAACAGCACCAATAAAGAAAAGCTTCCGAAGTAAAAAACATCTAACAATCACCGTCCGTCCAACAAAAGCTCGAGGCTGAATCAACGGATCGAGCGTACCGTCGCGACTGAAGCCTTAATGCACCTTACAAGCCACTTTGTTAGCCAGATTCATTCGATCGGTGTCGAAGCGAGCGTGCGTTAAATCGCGACAAACGGCGCGGCATTAACGCGAGGCGATAAAAAAGAAAGCAATTACGGAAAGCTGGAGCCACTCACCGGATGGTACCCCGCCGCCGCTCGGGATTGCAAAACGTCCAACTCGGTTTCGAAGCTCGAACTTTATGGCGTATTAATGCAAGTCCTTCAGGTAACTTGGCATGACTAAACAGTCGGAACACGTAACAGGTTCAATCTGAACGTCAACAAAGTCGGACGTGTGCATCCACGTGTTCCACGTTCGTTACCTCGGCCAAGTTTCCGCCGTTATAAATAGAAGCGAGCGAGCCGGACGTGCGCCTTCCCGCCCGCGCGTACACCGCAGCCCGGTCCTTTACGGAAGACCGCGGCTTCGGTGCTCCTTAACTTCGGGCTCGAGCGTCGCTTACAAATTGCAGCGCGATCGCCGGCGACTAATGCCGCGACACTTCGAGAACCATCGATTGATCGCTCGACACGCACACGGAGACTCGCCAAACCGGCGCTGCAGGTTCGCACGCACGCCGGCCTTGCGGAAGGAAATTCAACGGGCTTCGACGCCGAGACCGCGTCCTCGATAGTCCGAGTGTTTATTGAACAGCGCGGCGCAAGTGGACAAACGTCGACGCGTTCGCTAATGGTCCGGGACATTATGGAAACCGGGGGGCGAAAAAAGATAAAAAGCGAGTAAGAGGAGCCACCGTCGGGCATCTCTTATCGAGTTACTGCATTGGCAAAGTCGCGAACGGCGTCTTATCGCAAGGGGATGGGAATTGCAAAAGGTGCGGAAAGTTTTGCAAAAATTTCGGAATTTCGGAATTTCTCGATGATAAGTTCAAGAAAGTTTGGTCGACGGTGTGCTGGAGGAGGCTGTGACGTAGATGGGCCGAGAGAACCCGTGGCGAAAATTACGGGGGATATCAGTTGAAAAATTGCACCGGCTTTATTTAGCGATTGCCGGTGTTTCGGTTAGAATGTGTAAACTTTGACTATGAATTTCGGGCGGAGTGACGAAAAGACATAAGTTGTTGCGATATGCAATCTTGGAAGTTTAGGGAAATAAGAGAATTAGCCTACCGAAAAAAAAAAAGAAAATTTTAGAGATTCAGATTTTGAAAGCTGACGAGGTTGTTTGACATTTTTGATACCGGAGTGATTAATTAAAATGTAAAATTAATTTTCAGCTTATCTTTTTTTTGAGTATTCTATCGAAAAATCATTCAAGTGAAACGCTATTTTTGTAAGCAGACATTTTCAAGACTTTAGCAATAATAATAAAGTATAGAGGTGAATAAAAAAGAACAAATTCAAATTACGCTAAAAGTTTCATCTTTTATCTTCACTCTTCTTACGGTCTTTCTAATCTCATGTTAACGATGCTCTTATATTTAATAGTAATAACTTAGAAAAATGCATTACGATTATCGCATTCTCTTTCGAGTTACTTTTCATGTTTGTTTCATGAATAACTTGAAGTATGTAATTGACCTTTTAATAGTTGAAAAGGTATTTTACACAAGACGCTTTCTTGCTAGAATCAATTCTAAAGCGCCTTCTATTCATGTTTATTATAGCATAGAAGTTGCATGTTAATATCTTACTCCTTAATCGTACGAGAGAATAAAATTTGTGTTGGTACTTTAGCATATTGCGAGTGAATTTGAAACTTTAATCATTGTTTTCTTAAAATTAAATCGAACATTTTTTGATTGCGAAAGAGATAATTCTTTATTTAAATATATTCAAAATTTAATGACTATTGTAATCTAAAGTTGTACGATTCTTTCAGAAAACTGAATTAAATTTGTATGAGCGTGGTTCATGTGTTCATCTTCAATATTTACATCGACCGTTCTTAAAAATAGGATACTGTTTGTAAAATAAGTATTCTGTTTTTTTTAAATGTATGGTACAATATCGACAATTGGATTTCGAAATAATTTCATATACATAAGTCTTGTTGTTCAATTGCTAATCAAGATATTTTGGCTACTGAGATTTACAAAAATAATAACAGTGAATCAGCTAAGGATGTGAGTCAATAACTGTACTCTCATCAGCATATACTATAAACAATGACTATTAATAATATTCATTGTTTCAAACAGGAATGCACACTTGCAATTCTAAAAAGGGTTAATAATGAGAAAAAATCATAATGAGTTGTAGTACTTGTTACAGCGATGAGAATATAATGACAAAAACTTTTCATTGGTGTTATTAATTTCACGTTTATTGACGTACCTACAGTAGTTTTATCCCTACATATAATTAAAACAAAACATTTTTATATTCACGTTAATACTGTAAGTGTATTGCTTTTAGAATTGGACAAATTAAGATGACTTTCAATTTTCTGACTTTTGTTTAATAGAAATAAGTTAATAGAATAAATCCACATTTCTTATTATCTTATTATAAAATATTATTTATTATTAAAATAAACATATACGTAAAAAAGGTGAAAATCGTGCAAAATAGTGTGCAAACTAGAGTATAAAAACTTAAATTATAGCAATTTTTTCAAACATAAAAAACTGACCGACGCTTTTATTTTAAAATTATGTTAAGCAAACACAGCGATCGTATTGATTCAACACATTTTCTAAAAATTCAATTTTAGAACATAATGCCAACGTTAAAACCTTCACACAATTAACGTATACATCTATCTATCTAACTGTTGATTCAACGTTCGTTATTCTGCACGTTGATTATATTTTCTAGCACAATGGTGATAACCAAGTTTTATTTTATTTAAACCGACCCACTTCGTACTACTTTTGGTAAAAAATTTTACCGTCAATGATAATCAATATTAATCAATAATACTATTTCAAATGGTTATGCATTTACCGTTTTGTTTGTTAAGTTTAATATATATATATAAGTTATTTTAAACTATAACATTTACTTAATTTTATATTTATGTATGCAGCCAATGTGTAATTAAATTAAGAAAATTGAATTATAAAAAACCTAACGTTTATCATTAAAAAGTGCCATGTAATTTCAATTTATAACAAATGATATTGACTGTAAGAAAAAAACAGTCTACTCGAGCATGACATATTAAAAATCACTTATGTTTCACAAGCGATACAAGCGAAATCCTAAAATTAACTCTTACTTTTTAACAATAACTGTGAATCATTAATCACTGCGCGCATTAACCAAGGAATGTTTATCAACGAAATGCAGCGTTAACTTCCGAATGCATTCGACGTTCATATTCAAAAAGATGCGCTTTTACCAAACACCGAAATCCTAAAATAAATTGGAGTTCTTTAACTAATTCCACCGCACGCACACTTGGCGCCAATCCAAAGAAATAATCTTCCGATATACCCGGCGGTCTCGACTCGACGTCGCGAAAAAAATAACATGGTAATAGCACCGGCGACGGTAAATTTTCATTTCACTTTCATATTATTACTATGACGTACTTTTTCGATGGTATCAATAATAGCAGAGTAAGCTCTCTAGTTCTAAAGTGAATTATCATCACACGTAAAATGTTATTATCATGACAGTTTATGCTATTTTATTAGTCTTAAATTATATTTATGTAAATTCATAATGCTTCACATTCAATTTTGTTGAACACAGCGAATATTTTTCTACTTTCTTCTATTTTGAAAAAATAAATATAATATGTATAAGTGATGTCAAGATCACGTTATTATATTCAGTTTAGTATTACATAACCCTCAAAAATGCAAAACTTAGACCAAATTGTAATGTTTTGATTACGAACTCTTGCAAATTGTATTCTGAACTATTTTCAGAAACGTTTAGTCGATTAAAAATTTTTCATCTTGCATTCATTGTACCTGTACATTTTTATTAAATGTGAAAATGATATCATATTGCGAGTAATTGCAATTTTATTCGCAATCAACGTATTTAAAATTTTGTGCACTTTTGCTAAAGTATATATGAAATCTTTACATCAATATCCAATGTATGAAATTTAACATTACGATAGCTATCATTACTTTAGCATAACTATACACATTTTTCGTCATATTAATAATTATACTAATATTAATTTTTTTATATATTTGAAAAAAATTTTATTTCCTTCGATCAAAGTATTCGTTCCTCAAAACATCAAAGTACGAAAAGATAACGGCGGTACGCCGGGGCAGTAATCGTCGAACCGTTCGATCGATCCGCGGTCTTGTGTCATTGATCGCGCGACGGCCGCGCCACCGCGACGATCAATCTCCCGAGACGGATCGAAAATAACGGAGCATTGTATCGGCTGCCGTGATTCGCTCGTATGCGCTCGGGCTCGTTAATTCTCGCGGCTTTTATATTCGCGTGGAATGAACCTGGCGCGCGGACGCTGCCAGCGGATGCGACGGACTTCCCCGACACGTCCGTCGACGGTCGATTTTGAGGGACGTACGTACGAGCTTGGCGGAAGTAACGGTCCACGAAGAATTGGCCAGCGGGAGCGCGAAAGGTCTCGAACGCTCGGCCGGCGAATTGGAGCGCGCGTGGCGCGTCCGGCTCGGTCAGTTGCCAATGCAACACTGGGCTTCGACTGTCGTCGATTTATTTAAAAACGAGGGACAAAGGCGCGATGCAATGTCGAACGGCATTGCGTGTGCCTCGGCGCGGAAAATCGGCGGCCGTGTCGTCCCGGCCGACATTGTAATCTAATCGATCGGCCGGCTGGCAAAATAGTGGTCAAGTTCGAGGACAAAGCTCGCAATGCCGAGCCACCGCCGCCCAGTTTCCGAGGGACTGTCGCGTCGGCGTCGCGGCTACGCGGTCGTGGAAGACCGACGGGCTCGGCGAAACGTTACCGGATCATTTTCATGTCAATTTCGCAAACGAGGTTGCGGTTAGATTAATTATGGTCGGGCCACTTTGCTTCGAGGGAAAAATTGTTTGACACTTTGTAGGTTGTAAGACAAGTTTAAAATTAAAGTATTGATGCTGTATGGTTGCGAGTGAATATACTTTGATTTTAGTACAGGAGTATCGCGTTTAGTGATGATTGGGCAAGATAATAGGATTTGACGTTCCGTTAAATCCGTTTTGACTTTACGCGCAAAATTTGAAAGATATTTGCTAGCATTAAAATTTCAGCAGCAGACGTGCGCTCAACCTAGTGAATATATATTACCGCATGCAGATTCTAAGAGTAATATAGTAATTTACGTAATTTTCATCATCGTACAAAATGTTGCCATTTCTGTATGTAATATTGATTCATTCGTTATTAGTTAAGTAGTAAAATATGATATTATAATATACTTGCATAATTGGTGAACTTTATGCATGTATGAATCAGTTCAGTAAATAAAAAAAATATAGGAATAATAATAAAATCTATTTTTGTATATTTATATACAAATAAAAAGTGAATTCGACGTTTTCAAATAACTTAGCCAAATTCAACGTTATCAATAAGGGAATAAAGTTTTGAGATTGAGGTTTGTATAAAATAATGGTTGACGTCACTCACTCGCAATAATAATCCGAAACAGTATTTACTTTGAAATTTTCCTACCACGTTTTTTTTTCTGATATTGATTTGTTAATCAATCATTTAACGTAAAATGTATTTTATTCTATACTTTATTACCAATTTTCGTGAAATGATATTCAAATCAGCAATTCGGTTTCTCTCTATTTTCTAGAAATAAGATTAACATACGATCAACGAAAATCAATAAATACGTATCATACATTTTACTTGACATTTTAACAATACCTTATCTGCGAATATTGATTAAATATTTCTCTTACATTAATCATGAATATTGTTGTTATTTTTCGCATATTCACATATATCATTGACCGCGAGAAAGGTATCTACCACGTTTATCGTGAATTCATTATCTTACTCACAATTTCGGTAAACGAATTCGTGAGATAATATTCAACTTCAACTTTGTGATCATAAATAATTGTTATACTGCATTCATGTTTGAATGATAACTATTATAATTAATAGTAATATAACTACATAACGTGTATTTTTCAAATTCTCCCTCATTTCTCATCATCTTTCAACTTTGCTTCCAAAAGCGATTTTTATTTTTGTTTAAAAAAAATAAATTCATAATAAGTCTGCAAAATCGATACAAGATCCGCCTTACAATATGTTTGGTACTTTCTTAATTTCAAATCACGTTATTTAATTATAATACAACTTAGGTTTCCACAGACTAAATCAGAATTGAGGAAGTGAGGTGAATGAAAAGTTAGATTACTCTGACATTCTAATTAAATTACTACATGCTGAAAATTCTGTTCCAAATAAATGAACAGTTGAACAATTAATCCTGAACAATACAAAATTCACAGTTTAGTTACAACAGTGTAAAGTAGCATTGTTCGAAGTTTCTAGTTTTAATATTCGGATTAAAAAAAAAATTTGAAAACTTGCTTAAAAGTTAATTTTTGTATTAATTTAATTCTTTTACTTGTACGTCACCTTGATATCGTTATTTCGCATCGGCAAAAGCGAAGAAGTTAATTAAAAATGAGAATTACTTTTTCATTATAATAATGGCACAAGAAAATTTCAAGCGCGATTTTAAAAACCTTTAAAATCGGGAGTATTAGCGATACCAATGAAACGGTAAAAACTCTACGCCAAACAATACACGAAAAGAGAACAAAAAAGAGTGAACGTAGACCGCATTTAATTTATCAAGCATATTTTTTTAGCGACTTTATGCTCGTATACTCACACAAATACACAGCCACACGTACGTAAATAAAATCCGTTCTCGAGGTTTTGTTCGGCGAAATAATTCTTCGAAAGTTCCTTTCCGTTCACCTTGTTATATATTTACGCGATCGTTCATCTATAACGGATAAAGCAAGTATGACGATTATTGGTTTTTGATCTAGTTATCGACTTACCACTAATGACGCCAATTAAAAGAACGTTCCTGCAAATCGTTCCAAAATGTGAAAAATGCTTAGTTGCATTTACCGTTGTATTTTTCTCATTTAAAAATATATCGTGAATTTAATTACAAAATGTGATATCAGTTATAATTATAATTACATTTATAATTCATATACCTGAAATTGCCGTAATTCTAAATACGAGAATGATACAGTATTGCTAACGCTTTATAGACATATGTTAATGTTTTTATACATATAATTGTGCCCTCAATACAATTTCACCGTGTGAAATCTATTTTTTAAACACGAAAAACCACTTATTGGTAGTAATTATTCATGCACTAACAGATAAATGAAAGTTATAATTATGAACCAATTAGGAATTAATTATTGTAAATAAATTATAAGCAATAATGTGATATAAAATAGAATATAGAAAAAGAATTGGATTGAATTATTACAAATTTGGTCCAAAGTAATGTAATACAACAATTTTGATTTTGAAAAGGTCAAGTAAACAAGCGGCCACAGACATATAAAAGGAAATCTGTGGCATATGAATATAATGAGAAGTGAAGTAGAATGGAAGAAAAACTGAAATAAGGCGGAAATGTGTACGGGCAAATGGAACCTTATTTGATTTAGACAAAATGTTTGCAGGCCTCGTTGTTGGAGCGACGTTGATAAATAGGTCAAGAGGTCCGACGATCTAGGCAATATGGCGTGTATTACAATTTATTTTGATATATTAAAGATGAGCCGCGTAATGAGCCGTGCAGGACAGCGGTGCAATGAATCTTCGTAAGGCTTTGGACGGGCAGAAGAGCGATAAGGCCAAATGCGCAGAAAACAGAAGCACCCGTGACTCGGGTCCTGAATCTATTACCGAGCTTTTCGCTCGTTAAATGAAACATTTGTAAGCGTACATTTTTCTTTATTGCCGCGTATATCGTGACGTTTTTAATACGCGAATGCTTTATCAGAAGCGAAGTTCCATGTTTTTCGTGTACGGTAATCAAGATAAGATGGCTACAATGTGATCATAAAAGTGTGATCATCGGAATACGTTTTGGAACACGGGGAAGACGAATGAATTTTGATGTATGATAAGAACGAGTAAAAATAGAATTAACCATATTAAATGAAAGTGCTGCTACGTAAATGTTATTGATGTAACGTGGAGAAAAAATTTTTTTTTTTCGGGAATTTACGATCAATCTTTTAATGAAGCATCGTTACTATCCTTCATTACGTTCGAAGAAATAAATTTGAAAAATAATTTTATCACCGTATACTATAATAAAATATTTTAAATTTACAAAATATTATCCTTACAGAGTTTTGAACTTAATACCTTTATAAACGGAAAATCGTTTGGTGTTGGTGTGAATGATACCTTGGAGTAATGTTATTCCAATGGTGTGCTAAAGTACCGAAGAGCTGTGTGTTAAAACTAATTCTGAAGTGTGACAAACCGACACCGGTTATACCGGTAAATAGCGATTTTCGGTGTGAATCTTCTTTTGAACAGTAGCTTTACAAAAATACGTAGACAATCATTTGTTATTTCAGTGTATCAAGAAATCTGTATTTTACTCTTCCAATTTAATTTACATTGAAATCGTGTAACACAATTTTAATCAAAGCGACAAAAAACTTTTTTAAAAGTAAAAAACAAACGTTGTAAAAATTTGAATAATTACGATGTTGATAAAGTTTTAGATTTTAGTGGTGATAACTAGAAAAGTTATATTTGATTTATTTAGTTTCAAAGAAGGAACTTTTTCCAAGTGTTCACGTGACCAGGAAGTATGACTTAATCGAAATAAAGGAATTAATATTATCGCGATAACAAAATTACAATTATGCATTATTTATTATAAATATTACTTGACAATGAAGGTTTAGAGAAAAAAAGTTTTAAAAGTTTCATTGTGTTTCGACGAAGGGTAGAATTATGTAATATGCGTTAATGTAAATCATAATTATTATTTGTTTTTTGAAATTGAACGTTCTTTTTTTTTTTTTTTTATCTGCGCGTTTTTCTCCGAAATATGTAATTTACAATACCTTTTCTGTGATATTGAAAATTTTAAATATAGAACTTTTAATTTTGTATTCATAAATAAAGCTATACAGAAATAAATTAATTGACAAATAAGGAAGCGTTATTACAATCTTAAAACAGAATGCCGAATTTTACGATGTTCAAGCAGTCCATTAACGAACAACTACTCAGTGGTTCTACCACTGAATTTAATTCTACATATATAAATAACTACGAGGACAATTTAACACTCAGCGATGCAGTTTCTTAGCGTGTTACATTATAAATTAAGTTATAACTTTTGTGATCTTAATTGGACTGAAGTCATCAATAGTTAAACATTCAATTATAATATGGTTTATAATTTAAGATCGCAGTCTTGTGTTCATTCCATCGCATACTCGGTCTTGGTTTATAATTAAAACTGAATTTATTACTAAATCACAAGGTCGGCTTGGACCGCTATGTTTTTTTGGTTTTGCTTCCGCTTCCGAAATCGTAATAGCTATTCCGGTCTCGATTTTAACGCCAAAACAATTTTGTCACAGTTTTTTATAGTATCGTGGAACAAAATGATTGTTACTTTTCATGTAATGCATGTTATCAACGGTAACATTATACGTAATGTACATTGATAAGAAAGTCTATAATAAACTTAGATTATAGAGCAGCTTTTAGTAGAGATATGTCAATACGGTAAATGCAATTTTTTTCTTTATAAGATTATCAACAATAACTGTTATTATTCAACGAAATAATTAAATGTGCGATAACTAATATTTAAATAATTTGCTAATATCAATACATAGAATACTATAATTTCAAGACTTTAATTTGAAATACTGATGCATTAAAATAAATACCTCATTATCTTTTGACACTTTTATAAAAATTGAATTTCATCGTTTAAATTTTACTCATAAAAATATAAAATATTGATTTAAAAAATAATTTAACGTTCAGCATTAAAATAGATATTAGGAAATTTGAGTTCAATTCTCGATATTAAACATTTACGATTACGATTTCTAAAAAATTTGAGGTATTCGTGGGTATAAATGAGCATATGTAATTAGACGATGGAACATTTTAAGAATGTGAATATAAAATTGACATTTGAAAATTTGGAGGCATATCATAAATTAATTAAATCATTGAATTATAAATATGCAATTCTTTTCAAACAATTTCAACGCGAAGTAGTTTCAATGCTAAATTCGTCATTCATTAACACTTCACCTTTATTAAATATTTATACGCAGTTGAAACTGGTCGAATTTCACGAAAATTGTATTCTGTTTACGGAACGTTAAAATAGGCACAGTCGGTATCACACGGACTTCCTTAATAGAGATTAATTCGAATTAGGGAGCTCCGGACAGTCTGACAGAGCATTCGGAGAATGAGCTATCACGTACCCGTGAAGGTAACGTGCATTGTATGTACATATTCTATGCGTTATACATATACGTACGTCTAACTTCATTATCCCGTTCATTCGTCTCGTTCGAAGGCTCTTATTCTCGGCTGCGATCTTCGCTAACTGAAATGCCGTCGATTTCGATTCTGTTCTCGGTTTAATTCCACGTCACTGCACGGTGTATAATACACTTGTTAGCCTGCCATGCATGTTTATGTATGCGATATTAATTTCGATGAAATCGTGATCATCGCGGCTCTTTTCGCATAAATTTATCGGCGATTTGTTTGCGTGAAAGAAAGAATTGCATATCATTACAATTATTACCGTGAACCAATTATTCAAATCGATAACAAATTGAAAGATCAATTATGAGCATTAATAAAACATTTCGTCATGATAAAAAGTTAATTCAACGTGTTGGAAAACGCGTGGGTTTAATTTCGAGAAAACTCGCGCCAAAGTGCAGTCGGTTCAAACTTTCGTAAATTGAATTAATAATACCTGCTTGCAATGTTTCGGTTATAAAACACGTGATATAATGACATTAGTTGTGACGTTTACTTACGAGATCTGGCATATGTAAATAACGCAATTTATGTCTCGGCTGGTTGTTAATATTTTATTACGAGCCGGTAGAATGTTAATTTTTCCAAGTGGCCATTTACCGCGCACGTGTGTCGGAATTAATGAATTACCGTAACACTTTCATGCAGATTACTCGGGTTCAATAAACGCGAAGCGACTTGACTTGCACTTCGCAATAGCTTTATGTCGTTCGCGTAATAAATAATTGATACCAATTGTCGAGTGCAAAAAGTAAGAGCGAAAGAGTATAGTCGCACTAATAACCGTCCGAGCCTCACACATTAATTTACACGTAACAGCCGTGGATGAACTTTTATACCGGAATAATCAAATATGAATTGTTACCTGGTGAAGTAACGATGCTTATTATAATGATGAAAGTAAACGTGTCGTTTACATAAACTATTTTCCAACCTAAAAATAAGTATATTTTCAAGTAAGTGTTAAAAAAAGTAAACAAAGAAAAACGATAACGCACAAGATAATGCAAATTAGTACAATACATAGTTTAATTTCATTACACTTTCAAGTAATATTTCATAAAATTAAACTATTAATTAGTAAATACGTATAATCGCTATTACATGAATAGGAAATGTTATATTGTTCCAGGATAATTTAGAACGTTGTTTCAAAGATATTCGAAAAATAACTATATTTCATCGTCGTCCCATGCAAGATGAACCACAGATGCACAAATGCACAGATGCACCTCGAGTCCAAAACAATTTCACTCTACAATTAAATCTACATAATTACGTACTCCATTATCACATGATTTAATAATTGTCCCAAATCATTGATTAATAAACAAAAAATTAGTTCTTCGAACATTTAAATCATAACGTGGTAAGCCACTGTTTATGACATTAAATTGAATTTAATAGTTACAGCGTGATTTCATTGGAAATCTCAGGTTGGTCCTATATTAATAGGTCCTACATTACATACATACACGTATACAATCGATATGGTCATACAGCTAGGTGAGGTTATACAAGGAAATATAAGGTAATACGAGCCTCGGAGCGGGTGTGATCAACAACCAAGATTTGTAAGCACAGAGCTGTACAAGATCCAATGTAGCTGTAATCGATTAACAGTGCCATAAGCATCGCGATAGGCGAACAATCATAGTGCCAGCGACAGAAAGTTAAACGTGCACACGAGAGCCATTTTGTACGGCAATGCATTTCTTACTGCAAATCTTATAAATCTACCAAAACGCTCCGTTTTATTCTCAAAGAAAATGCAATTCATTAAAGTTTAAAATAAATTGAAATTATCTTCAACTTGTAGCTTGAAATATTTCAACGAAATTAACACTTTTGTGGTCAAAACAATTGAATTCATTCAAGAGATCTGTACGAATTTAATTGTTTCAATCGTGAAAGTGTTAATTTAATATATATTGAAATCGAATTAAAACGTTAAATGGAAATAACCTAAAACAATTGATTTAAAGTGTATTGAAATTTAGTTTTAATGAATGTTGGCTCAACTTATTTTGCAAAGAAAATGACTTCAAAACAAACGGTATTCCGAAGTATCGAACGAATTGCGAACATTTACCCAAAATTGTCAGAGTGATAGAATGCAGGATTCACGGCGATTAAAGGGTTAAATAGAGCAGAAGTCATTTGTTGCGAGTCAACGTTCGAATATATTTAAGGTGAATAAGAGATTGTTTGTTGACAATGTTGTGTGTCGGCGTTTTGAAGAAAAGGAGATTACAAGTTTTATCAGCAAAGTTCGAAAGGAAGCGCGATTTATCATTTCGATGCATTCCGAGTCGAAATTCTAACGATACGGCAACGGGGCCCTTACTGGGCGAAGAACAACATTTAAACTAATTACCTTTATGACCACTACAATGTTGAAATTCGCTGTCACTCAAATTTACGTGTGTTTATGAATTCTGGAATTAGTTCTGTAAAGAATAACTCAACAGTTTTAATTGTCATCAAGTTTCGAACTTGTCGAAGATAACGAAGAAATGTTTGAGTAAAACGAACAATAACTTAGCTAGTATAATTTTCATTCTATCGAAATAATGTACATGTTAAGTTTTCTCACGTAGAAGTTATTTTTAAATATAAATTTTTTCTTTTTTCACCGTACATTTCTTTTGCAGCACATCAAAACACTTACATCAGTAGAACATCTGTGTAATCAGTGCACTTCAATTTTTGTTTTCCATTTGACTTGCCAGCTTATAAGGGAATCATCTCAAATGATGCCTAACTGTGATTCTAGAGTCACGTGAAAGGGGATGATGATGATGATGATGAATGATACTAGCAAAAACAATGTTTTCCTCCTATTCGAACGCCTCAGAATTGATATGAATAGTACGATCAATTTATTGGGGAAAGCTTTGAAACTGAATTCACATAATATCACAAATAATAGACAATCTCTTTGTTGAAGCTCATGTTCAAGAGGTGAAAAAATGTCATTGAATTAACAACGAAATCAGTATAAAACATTGAACGTTAAAGCACTAACAACGCTATCTTGATCTAACGGCGAAAAATCTTTGATTCAATAACAAATATTCATTTTTAAACAATGGTTATTGAATAAAGGATTTTTTCGTTGTTAGATCAAAATAATGCTATCATTGTTTCGACTCCCAGCATTCCACATTGGACGTGTTATCGATCAAATGGCATCTTTTCTCCTCGTTTCGAAAAAAAAAAAAAAAAAAAAAAAAAAAATAATCATCCAAATTTGTCACAGATAGAGGAAAAAAAAAAAAAAAAAAAACATATTTTTAATTTCTACCTCCCAATCCGTCTCACTCGACCGTATAAAAAAAAGTGTTTCCCCGGTCGTCACTAAACAAAAAAAAACAAAAAAAAAAAGCAACATCAAACACCAAGTGGTGCCTGTAGCAATAAAAAACAACAACAATAAGAAAACAATGTCTCATATGCTGATGA
>JABFOV010002409.1:0-19994 GCA_022817685.1 Aradophagus sp. ZL-2020 | reverse complement strand
CTCTGTATGTTGAACACTGACACGCACCATCACAGCTCCCCCAACGGTGTCGTGGGCGGGGTCAGGAGTGTACAAGAGGCCGGACCCTGCTTTCGCGCGCAACGAGGCGACGCAGAAGCTCCTATGTCTCGCTCGCGCGACGGTGGGGCGCCCTTTTCCGTTCGGCGGGGAGGAAGCCCCTGCCAACATGTCCCCCTTAACCCCCCCCCCCCACAGCTCCCCTTCCCACGATCCGTTGGCGCATCGACCGCGCTTGATTCTCCGGTCGTTGGACAAGTATTTACCCGGACACCCTAAGAGCTCATCCTCTCACGACGCGAAAACAAAAGCAAGACGCTCCTTAAATCAAGATAAAATTCCGCAAGCGAATGGCGACGTCGCGATAGCAAAGTGGAAATCGTCGGCACGATCCTTCGAAAAGGAATACAAATGGTTGGCAAATTGGGTTACGCTCCCTCCGTCGCTTATGAAATTTACTCTAAGCATCTGACAGCGTTTGCCCTCGCCACTTTCCCCGCATCTTTCTACGTTTCCCTTTGTTCCGTTTTTCATTCCGGCCGGACCACTTATGAAGTCGCTGACGCTTCCGCATCTCTCTCTTTTTGTGCTTCTCCCGACAAATTCCCTGACTACGATTCGCGATTAGTTGAAAGTGACCGTAAATAATTTGTTTATCGAAAATCTCAGAGTGTGTTCCGGTAACACAAATAATGGGTATAATAATGTGCGTATTATTTTGAAATCCCATCAAGAATACCGGAAAAATGTCGTTCACAGGAGATGGATTGTAAAAGTAAGTATCTCGTTTTGAGACATTTTTGACGCCTTTTAGTGTCACTCTAAAAATGTCTCGAAACCTAGTACTTGTTTTTGTAGTAATAAGACTAGAAAGACAATAAAAATATAAATATAATATTAAACAATTTGAATCAAAGATGAATTCTGACAGTTTATTTGAAAACACTCTTAGCCAAGTAATTTAGTTATCTTAAAGGTAAAACTAATAGTGTTTGCTTCGTTAAACAAAACTTAATTTCATTTCAACCAGAAGGTTGTTGTATAATTGTTAGTATATTTGATGAAAACTTAGAGAGAAGAATAAAATTTGCCATTTTGTCTAAAAAAATTTAAAAACCTAAAATTGATGAAGTGTTATTATGAGATACGACACGAGTCCTATATCAAATTCCTATATCAAATGATGATTCCTATATCAAAATAGAGCCAAAAATTAATCCGAGAAGCCATTTTTTCCTCAAACTTTTCTCGTTCTCCACATTTCTTTATAAAGATGAAAATTATTTGCTAGCGGACGATTATTCTCGGCTGCATTTTTGATGTTGATAAAGTGTTATTGCGTCGCCGCACCGCCGGGATAAATAAATTTGCTGATTTCTGGGCAATTGAAAAATGAATCGCGCGGGGTAATTGCTCTTCATTCAGCGAGCGCAAAGTGCGTGCCGCTGAGAAGCGCGTGTAATTTTAAGGCTGTTCAGGCAGTTCGATTTATGATTTAATAAATTGGCGTGGAAGGCGCGAAATATTACGGAACGGCGCGATAAGAGGCGCTAAGTGGTGTTTTATAAAAGATACTTGAAAACTATTGTTGTATTTTAAATGGATATTGCTTAAAATTTGTATAAGAATGAAAAACATTAAGAGGCAAAAAATAATCAAAACGAATTAAAGTTTTAAGGTTTCTCGCAAAAAATTCATTCAACTTTTCCATCAAACATTGACTTTATGAAATTAAATATAACTGTAAAGTCATCTTAGGTTTCTTCAGTAAGTTTATTCAGCGCTGATTAAAAATCCAATTCGTTGCAAGAAAAGACAATATAAACTGATATTCTAAGTTTTATCTAATAGGTTATGTCTTGCATACAAATAAAATATACCTAAATACATAAATTATATAAAATTTACTTGTAAAGACACAGATAAATTTTATGTTTATGCTAGGCACACATGCACCTGTTCGAATATTTCTTTCACTGTACTATTCTGATTTGAAAAAGATTGAAATTATTAAAAATATTTTAAGCATAACACTTACTATAAAGTCAAACACTAATGATTGTTCAAAAGTTCGAAGATTCAAATGTATTCGAAATTTGATTTACATAAGTATAATAGTAATTATGCATGAGGTATAATATGTACAGACAAAGTAATTTCTTCGGAAGTAAATCTTGACAGAAAAGTAAAGCTACGCCTTTAAAATAATTACGTCGTGTTATTAGAATTCTAGGATTTATGTACACTTTGTGCATGCTAAACTTCAAAATTGGATATCTTTTATAACTCTCGTTAAAAGTTGAACCAACTTTTGGCATATGTAGACAAAATGATAAACTTTTTAAATGCATTTAAGTTTTCTCCGAAAATAAAATATTGTCGTACATTTTTATGTTGAAAAGTGGAAAAAAAAATGTATGCAAAGTAATGTAACATTTTATCAAGTTTTAATTTTCCACGGCACTGCGAAGTATTTAACTAGCGAAAAGGAAATCTGAGAAAAACGTTTGTTGAATGTAACATCACTTATTTTAAAGTTACCGCTTTACCAAATGTTGAGATTATCCAAGAGTGATAAGAAAGATTTTTTTACATCCTTTTACTCGACAAATTTATTGTCAGGCATCAGATATCATTACCGACGAATCTCGTAATAAAGTTTACGCTGGGAACAGTTGTTCTTTACGTCTTACGCATTCGAAAATTCGGGCAACCAAGTTTATAATATCATTCATCGTTCAAATAACTTGTATCGCTCAAGTTAACCTATTTTCATAAACATAATGTCTAATACCCACGAATTCTCCCGGTGTAGACTCGGAGAACACAAACGCAGAATAACATTTATCTCCACAACATAATACAGACGGCTCTTATTCAGCAAACACGTCTCTCGATGGTTTACGAGAATGATTTCTTCAGCCCCGAGAATATCGACTTAAACACGTAGAGGGAAGTAAAATTTCATCGTTACTATATCTCATTAAACATATTACGCAAACATCGATGCAACGACGTTAACGCACCAATCCCCAAGCTTCAAAAATCACAGCTCTAATTACAATTTAATACTAATTAATCATTCGCTGATTCTTCATTAATTACGCTTGTTAATAACCGATTATTGTAACGTTGCATTAATTATCGAACGCCGACCGTAATTACCGAAATTCATTGTTGCGACAAAACAAAAGAATTCATATATCGGTAAAAGTTCGATTATCCGAATCGAGGAGGTGACTGAAAATTTCGGCAGTCGAAACAGTGGAGGTCGTTGAATTCTTTTTGCGACGCAAACTGTGTCGACACAAAATGCTAACACGGCGAAACAAGGCGAAGAATCTGGCTAAGTGAATTCGAGCTCGCGGCGCGGTGCGATGGATTAAACATGAATAATATTCGGCTAGTTTGATGCTAAGAAAACAGCGGCGCACCTGAAGCCTTCGCAATCCCGAAATCCCGCGATCTCGGCGTGCTAAATACACAAATTCATCGAGATGTGCCGGCTTAAATCATTCGGCGATCAGAATTTAATCAGTCAAATGAGAGAGCACAAGTCGCACCTATATTTGCATCCCATATTGATCGTGTACATTGCCGAATGGGATTTACCTCGTACATTTATTCGTCGTCGCGCGGAGAGATATGGCGTTGACGGTGTTCCACTTTGTTGTCACGATTTGTTCGAAATGTACGTATACGATAGCTTCGTAAACACATTCGCTACGCGTCCCAGCTGGTCTTATTAAGTAAAAATATTTCTCCTCTATTTGCCGTGCTACGCGCTCATCGAACACTTAATGAATAAACAACAGCGTTGCGAGACGCAACTGTAAACTAGATCGCGGTCGCTACAAAAACTAGAATCCTGTTTCAAGTCATTTACACTGGAAAAATCGGTGTTTCAGAATAGAAGGCGATTTGCGTTTTTTATACATTTTTTACTATTTTACGTTGGACTCCATATTCAGCGCTTTGCAAAATATATTGTTTGTACATACGATTGATTTACTTTTAAAAAAATTTTAAAATTGTAAAAATTTTGAAGAACCACATTTTTTTAAATTATGTAATCGATGTGTTTATTGAAAAAGACCTACTGGAACTAATTTTTTTTTCTTTTTTAAATATTGATGTAATATAAAAATTATTTTGTAGAGCTTGTTAAAGAATTCAAAACTCTACTCTAATTTATTTAAAACAAAATTCATTTTTTGCTTTTTAATAAATAATTTCCGCACAAGATAAGGAACATCCTGGTAACATAACATTTATATTGAAAATTTCTATTTCTCTCATTGTAGTATTTTAATCTACTATAGATGTAAACAGTATTACCGCAGGATATATAAAATATGTAAGCTCAGAAAAATTGAAACAAAATATACTTGCGATAATGGAGTTTCCAGTGTTTATTTTAAAAATTGAAATACTTTGAATGCTTTTTGCGTTACGTTGAATCATTCACATTGTAAACTACGTGCCGCTTTTGAGTGAGACGTACACCGGGAAATTCCTGCCTTCATCGTGTTTGCTAATGCAATTCGTAGATTTTGTAAATTGATGTAATATATTATGCAGTTTCCGTGTAATAGTGTCAATCTGTAAGAAACTTTATTGCGAGTTAATCGTGTTTAGAAAACTGTTTTCGATATTTGGATCGTTCATAATGCATTTATGAAAACGTGCGTTCATTTGTCTTAAATTAATTAAGAATAGTGTAATAAGTTGAAATTAAAAACCGAAAGAAAATAGGGTAAAGGAGAAAAAAAAGTGAAACAAAATGGGAACACTCTATTACGCTCCTTCAACGACATTCTACGTCATTAAACTACAACATAATTAAAAATGAAATACTTTGTCGTTCTAAATTGAGAGCATTCCGTTCCGTTGAATGAATGTTCAATAATCATTCTTTCAGTCCGCACTTTCGTATCTTTGTTATCTATACATATTTCGAACAATAAATTATAATTTACAGAATAATCCGATTCACGAATGCAACTAAATAATTTTAATTGCGCGGGGAGAAAAAATTACATTGAAGTAACAATTAAATAACAATTCACTGGTAATAGAACACTGGACGTTATAACAATAACGAGTGTTGTTGATCCAACGACATTTCATCGTAGTATCAACATTCAGCTTTCTATTACAAATGTGTTGTTGGTTTAATGGCATTTTTCTCCCCGTGTGATTCTGATTGAACAAATAAATAAGTTTGTAAGAATGCTCGAATTTGCGGAATTTCCATTGAACTCAATAAAATGGCGCAAAAGCAACAAATCAAAACAACTGCACACACTCACTACATCTTCGGGTATTGAAATTCATTTTTGTCCCCGACAAATTTGTATTTACACAAGATAATTCCAGTCCATTGCCTGAAGCGGTGCAACGCCGCGGCAAAATTTATTGTCAAACTATTAATATCGGATGACAAATTTTCATGGCGATCCGTGATTTTACGCGCGACTAAATCATACGATTTTTCTTCAACGTTCAATTACTTGATTAAAAAATCGGCGGATAGTTGAATCTCGACGTGCAATTAACTTTACCTGACAAAGTCCGAACAAACGAAAACCACAATTTCACGGGGAAGAAGATTGAAAAAGCTTCGCAACCATTTTCGATTTGCATCGATCGCAACAACTTACATTTCATCGACTTTCCACTTTTGTTTCATTCGATACATTCAATTATCACTGGTCTAAGTCGCCATGAATTTGCGCGCGCTTTTCGAAAACGTTCCAATCGAACCGCAACCAACAGCGACCGAAGTCAAAAAAAAAAGAAACTTTTGAGATCCAAACGATTGATAATTAAATTAACGCAGCGTCGCAGCGCGGATAACATTTTGTTAACTTCGTTCGTCGGTTTCATTCGCCGGGAACACTATTCTTTTATGCGAAGATGAACCCTTTCTCGTCGGCTTTGTCTTCGGTCGCGTTGTTTCACCGCCTTTTTTTCACCGTTTAATTGGAAAGTGTTAACACCGAGCAAAGAGACGGACACGCAAAAAGACATCGTTTTCTATTAACAAAGCGCCCGGACTGGTTTTATTTTGCGCTGCGTTGCGGCAATGACCACACACAAATGTCCGGGCGTTAAAGGAAGAGCGAGCGCGATGAAGAAAAAAAAAGAAAAAAGGTTTGAAGGAGCGGACTCGGCAGCGCAGATGCGGAAAAGAGGGCAACGGCTGGCGCAAAGGGCGATATTAACGTGTAATGATAATGCGGGGACAAAAATGAAGGCGCATCGAGAGCGCGGTCGGTTAAAAACATTCGTTAGTTTTAAGTACGTTGTCTGAGGTGCGCCGGCCAAGTCGATGACGGCGAAATGAATGTTGGATGAAAAAAGTGCCAAAGCAAGCGGCCCGTGTATTATTTTTGAGAGACGAGCCAGTTCTTTGCAGCTTTAACGTGCTCGCCGCGAAAATATTATAATATTAATTCGCGTTGTTGTTGATGCGTTATTTTGCCCGGCGAAAAATGCATTACCTTCAGACCGGTTTCAACGAATTATATTCCCAAGCAAAAGCCCCTAAATAATCGATCCGCGCTACTTTTTAAAGCTCGTTTCATATTTGCCGAGGCAGGATATTGCACTGGTGTTTTTTGTTTCTGCGTTTCAATTACGTTTCAATTAAGTTAAGATCGACTCGGGGAGTTACTTTCTTAAGATTTGAAATTAAGCAGTTCTTTGATTTGCTGATTATTGTTCAAATACTAGTTGTTGCGTCAGAACAAGGTTTTTTTTTCGTTTGAACGCGAATTTAATTTTTTTTGTACCATCGGTAATTAAATTGTTAAAATGTCCGTCAACAGCAATTTTCTTTAGATAAAACTTTTAATAAAAAGATATTGTTATTTTCATCGAATAATGAATCTGTAAGTAAATATGCATTCACATAGTTATTTATGCATCCATGTATCCGTACATGGCTGCATATACATTTACGTTAAATTTAAAAAAACATATAAGTTTCTTTTCTGAAAACATATCGATAATCCCGTGAAAACATTTTACTGCTAATTTACGTTTATAAAAACCCCGTAACACAATTATCTGAAATACTTTTTACAAAAACTTAATATATTTGGATTTTTGACTTAACAACATTAAGCTGTATGGTATGAAAAACAGTACAATTTCCAAGTAAAATAAAATTGATTCAAGTGGAAAAATTGAAGTTAAAAATTCATTACTGCTGCTTTATATAAATCCCTACCGCTACAGAAGGTAAATGGAAAAAGTACGGAAAACAATTATCCAATAATTATTCAAACATTCGCCAATAATTGAAATTAATAAATAATTATCAATAAAATTGATATTAAAAATACTTTATATTTTATAAACAGAAAACTCTAACCATTATTGAAACAATTATTATTAAAATCAATGAAAATTGTTAATTTCAACAGCTCTGTACGGTAATTGAATATCTTTTTTTTTTTTTTTTTTTTTTAAAGGAAATGAAATTTCGTCCCAGCGAAACTGCATGATTACAAACAATTTAATAAGACGACGGGTTTAGTTGTTTCTTTCGCCGAGCGAACGATCTTTATCCAGGTATTGAATAATAAAAGCGAAAAGGAATTGTCTTGGATTATGACCCGGAAGCGCGGCGCGTTCTACGATGAAAACTTCGAAAATTGTGCGAGGTCAGTGGCTCGACGTATCCAACACGTTAATCTCGTCGGTTTTGTTAACTTAACCACAATGCTCGCGTCACGAAGAAACAGATATCGTATTCGGGATGCATTATGCCGTAAATGCCGCGCGTATGAATACCACTTGGCTTAACTAAGATTTCATCGTTAAAACGTGGAATAATGGGTTACAATAAAGCAAAAACAGCCGGCTCGGGGATACAAAAATGTACGGCGTTTTAACCTCGCACAGACCGCACGCGAGGGCGTAATTGATGACGCTGGCATGCAAGCCGGTCGAGTAGTTCCGATTTCAATTACTCTATTTTCTTGAATTCGCCGTTTAACGACGCACTGGATAACGTAATTAAACTGCTAAAATATAACGGCCTCTATAAAGTCGCACACATCAAGATTCAGCAACAACGGGGATGACATTGTTAGGACATTTCATTATGGAGCGTGCGCCAAGTCGCGATTTTCATCGAAATAAAATGACGGCCCGCTAATTACTACGCTTTCGATATAATTGCCCGTTGCACGCGTGTAATCAGCTGTTGCTGTGGACGTTAACTTTTTTAAATTACAAAGTACGACTCTGGTCAATTGAAAATTATATAACTGCTTGTTATAAGCCAAAAAGAGGTTGGAATTCAGTTCTCAGATAATTCGATTAGATTTGTGAGATATGCTAAACGAGAACTTGACGGTTTTGTTTGAAACGTTAGTTTTGTCGACTTGAGTGACGATGTTGTGATAATGTTAACGAAAAATCATAAGATTTTTTATTATCTTTGCATCATTTCTTTATATTAACAAAACTAAGACTGGTAAAAATATATATATACTGAAAATATTGATTGGTACGGTAAAATATCGTAAATATAAAATTGGATCAAGTTCGTCCCAAATTCTCTACATAATATAGTAAATTTCTAACTCAAGTATTACTTATAAAAAAAAAATTTGAACTTTTACTCTCCGTGTAATAGAAAGAAAATTATCACGTAAATAAAATACAACTTATATAAAAATTATTTTAATTTATGTAAATCCAACATTCCTTGGAGAGAAATCAGTTATGTTGAAGTAACAGAACGTTTTTATCTTTATATCGTAATTTTTTATACATATTATCGTTTACAACACATGATAGCAATTTTTAATATATTGCCAACATGTATACGTAGAAAGGCATCCATTTGGTTACCACAACCAAAGACTTACTAAACCAATTAATTACACATGCTAATTTATTTTTCTCTGCGTGCGAGACAATCAAGCGAATTATTACCCCGAGTTGTGGGAAATGCCACTCGCGGCGTTTCGGCCAATGAAATATTAGCGTTTTGCGAGCACGGCTAGCGGGTGTAGAGCCGTCGCGTTCAGTAGTCGCTCGTGGAAATAGTCAGGCCAGGTATGAAATTAGTTGTCGGCGGCGAATGTTAATCGCGTTAGCGGATGTCGCATGGCGTGTCAAACATAAAATCGCCCGAACCGGTCAGCGCTGGGCCTTGGCTCGGCCTTGGCTTGCAGCCAAGCGAGAAAAGCCCGCGGTTTCAAGTTCGCTGCGGCGCTTTGAAGAGCCGCCGTTTGCGCTGCACTTTCGGCTTTCATTACGGGCGCATTGTCCGGCGTCGCGACTGAATAAATCCAAACCGCTTGGATTCGCGAATTTATCTAACCGTTTTGTAAGCCAGCGCGTCGATTGTTGTCGGGCCAGCTTTGTCTCTTTACGCCGGAGCTTTTAATACACGCGGGATTAGCGACGTTCGTTGTAACGAGTTCGGGACAATAAGAAACTGGCAATGAAAGATCGCGCTTTTTTCGTTCCGTTGTATTTTTTTTCTTTCCAGTTTTGTTTCGTTTTTATCTATTTTTTTTCTGTTTTTAATATTTTTTTCCATCGTCGTAACATCGGCGATAAAGAACCGCAATTCCTGAGCGAGTTTCGCATTGAAAGCGGAGAACCGGCGGATAAAAATAATTCACTTGCGCGCAAACTTCTGGGTATGCTTCTGAGGACGCTTCCGCGTCGCAGACGCACTCTCCGCGTTAAAATAAATTTCTTGTTCCTCGCAACCGGCCAGAAGTAACGGCGCTTAATTTCTTCACCGTCTTCTTTACTTTTTACAGACACGCCGTCATTCGCCATTACCAGGCTGCCTGGCTTCGGCATACCAATCGTCGAGGGAATGTCGGTGAGCCTCAAGTGCGAGGTTGACAGTAATCCATCGAGTGCGCCCATTTGGCAACGAGGTGAGTTGCGAACTTCAACTTCGTTTTTTTTTTTTTTTTCATTTTGTTCTTGCTCATGCTTTTCGGGAATCTGCATTTTTTACAGACAAAAACGCACCACGTATGTCGAGTGTTTTATGTGACATTGAACACGTTGAAGTGTTTTAACGAGATGCGCGCTCTATCCGATTGTACGTTTGTGAAAAGTGCTGCGAAATGTTTTCAGTTCAAATCAATGTCCGCGAAAACGAGTAAAGAAGTTTAATTGTATTTTTCGGTTTTGTATTGTTTGTATTCAACAATTTGAAATAGTAGTGAGATCATGATTTAAATCCATTATATTTTGTATCCTGTCTACTCTACTTTCACTTTGATTTTAATCTTTTAAAATATGTCTCGGACAAATTGTTTCAAATTAAGTACACCTAAATACACAGTAAATATCTCTAAATTGTTAAATAACCAAATAAATATTACAGACATATTTTTCTTCTCTGATGAACTTAAAAATAATGTAAATAAAATGTTCAGTTATATTTAGAAACAAATATTAGACAGTATTAGATTAGCTTAATGAAAACATGTAATGTTTTGTTCAAATCGCATATAACTGTCAAAAATGTATTTTAATTATTTGCTATTAGTAAGCACTTACTTAATATAAAAGCTTATATAACCGCAATCGTA
Organism: Aradophagus sp. ZL-2020; assembly: GCA_022817685.1. NCBI lineage: Eukaryota > Metazoa > Arthropoda > Insecta > Hymenoptera > Scelionidae > Aradophagus > Aradophagus sp. ZL-2020. The sequence continues at coordinate 9,390 of JABFOV010002409.1, read as the reverse complement.
ACACAAAATGATTCTAACATAATAACGTAATAAAGTTTAATGTATTATAAACACTGCATTATCAAGCTAACAGTAATTCCTATTGAATAACTATTGAATTAAATTAAAGGCAAATTCGTTGCTGAAGTTCATTTTCTTTCGGAAAAAGAAAACAAGACGAAGAAATAACTTTCTAGTTACAGGCAACTGTGGAAGGTCGAGTTGAGTTTCGACTGTACGTACGGATTACATAAAGCGCGTGTAAACAAAAAGATTAACCGAAAGCAAAACTTTGGTGCTGACGACGAGGAGCCGTTTTTCCTCGTTTTGTCGCAAAGTGGTGCGTTTGAGTTGGAAAATTGACTAAAAATAGAAAGGAATATTAAACGGAATGGTCGGGCGGCTGGCGTATACATCTAAGTTGAGATATAGCGTAAACAGTGCGATTGCAGTCGATTCATCGTGCCGACTGGTTCGGCGCTTTTTTCAGACAATGGACCACCCCCGGTCGAACAGAGCGATGACGGATGGCTCAACTTTACAAAAATCACCCGGGTCGAGAGTGGCTGGTACAAGTGTTACACGCGGCATATGTTGGGCATTTTCACAAGCATTGGCTACTTCCTCAACGTTCGCTGTGAGTAATTTACTGCCTTCCTTGAGAGCGATGCTACTGCTCATTTTTCCCTTCCCGCCACCCCGCGCGCACTTATTCTTTTCTCCCGACACTTACCTTCGCGCTTGCTTTGTTTTCGCCTTTTTCCCAACGAATAGCGCCGATGAAAATATCAGAGCTTTTTCTCGCGCGACTTGTCATCCAACACATGCGTTCCATTAAGTGCAAAAATTCCCATAGTCACGTGATAAAAAATTAATGATTAAGCTGTCGCGTTTGGAAAATGATAATTTTAAATGGGAAAGTTCGTTTCAGTGAATTTCATAACCAACATCCCGATTTTAAATCAAACGTATTAATTATGCTGTATCTTACAAAACTTCGCGATTCTTTGTAGTATATTAAAATGATGGCACATTGAAGGAAGCTGAACACGTGTCGATTCTCATTTTATTTGGGAATGAGACTGTCTTATTTTGAAATATGTGTAATGTCTAAAACACCGAAAGAGTATCAATTCAAGAATAAATTTCAGACAGTCGTGGTGTCTTGGACACGAAAAATGTTTCTATAATTAAAAAATAATAATAATAATAATAATAATAATAATAATAATAATAATAATAATAACAACAACAACAATAACAATAATAATAATGTTGCTTCATTGACAAGAGTTTCCTATCAAGATGAGTAGAGTTAAAAAAACGTTATTTCCTTCACGTAATGACACTCTGAAGAAACATTTCTATTTGTGTTTTCCTTTTGAGGCAAAACAATTCTTTCACAAAAAGATACCTTTGAGAAAAAAAACTTGTCCTTCTCGGGCAAAAGAAACGATTTTGTACGAAGAGGAGTGTGTTTTGAAATAAGACTCCTTTTAACTCAAGATGATTATTTCCGAGACTGCATTTATCATTTGAGTTCATCAGCGCCTCCCACGTAATCTCTCCTTTTTCGCGCAATAACGACATTTTATATCTCTCGGTTGTATTGAAAAAAAGGAAGAATGGTCCTCGGTGACTATCGTATCGGAAATGTAGCCGTCCCGTTAAGGTTCGCGTGTCCTACGTATTTCCTGTCCCCGTTTTTCTCTTTATTCGACAGTGAGCAGACAGTGCTAACAACCAGACTGTACTGATTTCTCAGCGGATCCAATAACCGGATACTGTCATAAATTGGATGGATCCGTTATTAAGTAACTGATTTCGAATCATCAAATGAAACTCGCGTTCTTTAAAAAAAAAAAAAAAAAATCATACGACTTTGAAGAACTTGAAACGCGAAGGCGCCGGGAGCAACGTAACATTCAAATACAATCAATAATTCGTTCTTTCGAATAATATGGAAACAAAATCGGAAAATTCAGCCGGCAGAAATGAACAAGAAGAAACGAGGAATAGGGAATCATATTATTGAGATTATGAGAACCTTGTTTGCTGGTGAAAAATAAAAGTTGTTTTCAATAGCAAAGCACACTATTCATGCACGTAACATTCGTACAAATTAATACTCTATATCCTATAATTTAATATATATATTTGAACTTTTACTAATTCAGATTTGTAATTAACAAAATTTATAAAAAAAAAAAAAACAGCAAAACGTTAAAACAATACAATCATCTTAATCTAACAAGGAACAATCTTTGATTTAATAACGAATATTAAAAATCTTATTCGTTATGGATTCAAGGTTTTCACTATGTTAAATTGAGATAATGTTGTTATTATTTCAACATTCAGCGTTCTATATTGAACGCGTTGCTATTTCAATGACGTTTGTATCTCCTCGTGTTTTCTTTCGTATTTCATAATTACTTTGATATTAATGGCTGAATTATTGCGTTCTCGGTTAATCAGCGATGCTTTCAGCCACCCCCTACCACTTTCATTTATTCTGACAAACACACATTTAACGCGAATAATTATTAAAGTAAAACAAACTATAAATAAGTTTTCTCGAAACGAGAACGTCTACAGATAAAAGGTATCGTACGCGTATCTAGAGTTTCATTAAGTGCGCAGCACATGGAAATGAAGATGCTACCTAATTTTCTTCTCCTGTGTGGGAATTCGTCGGAATCAGTTATCTAACGTATATGAAAATTATTACCTATAATTAACAACTTCGATCAGTTTTGGACTGATTGATGATTAGTAATTATTTGAGTATATCTTTTTAATATTCATTAATTGTTAATTATTAATTAGCCTAACACTGGTTATGATATGAATATTACTTTCGCGTTTTTCTTTTATTACTGTTTGGAGTTTTGTCATAATAGTGACAAACAAGCAAACAACGAGATAGTATTCTTCATTTTCTCTATCATAAAATGCTTTTAAAGTCAATTTTTGTTCATAGTCGTTTTTAAACATTTATAGCCAGCATTGGTAAACGACAATGTTGCGCGTAACACATTTTCGCGTTAAAATTAACTTATTTGGAATAGCAGTGGCGCGAGAATTCAACTATTCATGACTACGGAACTTCATATTACATGTGTAAATGAATATTTCCATTAATGTATTTCTAACTAAGTTGAAATGCAAAGATTTGTATTTAAATGAATACACTTTTACGCCGCTGCGACAGATGTTATAAAAACTATAATTTGATGAATGAAAAGTTAAGGACAATTTTACAAACTTGATTTAACGTTTGCTGATACAATAAATAAACAAAATAATAAAATCCCTTTTTGTTTTCAAAAGTTTAAAAAAAATCTACAGCTTTTAAATGCAATTTAATTAAATCTAAAAACTAGCCTAATTGACATTAATTTTGCTGTTACCATTTGTTAAGTTGCAACGTCATGCAACATAATCCCGTTCGACACATGTTGAAATAAAAACGAATACTCGTTTTAAGAGGTATTTATGACATTATCGATTACGAATTAAGGACCTTTATTATACTTTACCCCTCGTTACTTAATACCTTAAGTGACGTCGTAAATCATGTCTGCTGACGTATTTGGATATAAATTTTAAAAAGGAAAGCTTTACGTCCCGAAATTATACAATGGTAATTTGACGAAATAACTTGTCAGATATTTTTGCACTCTAAGTATAACTGTAAGTCAACATAAATTTTACATCAAAGCATAAGAAGCCTGAAACTTCAAAATGCGATTACGATCAAGCATCAGTAATTAATTAATCGAATTAATCGATATTTTTTCGTATCTGCTTTGATCAGAACCCACCAAAACCGATAGAAACAGCAAGAAAACTCATTTAATAAACACGATTTCCTTGTAACTCCAATTCAAAAACATCTAACCTTATTAAAGAAGTTAAATTTAAATAAACTGAAATATTTTTCTTATAATTACTAACAAGTTGATTGTATTAAAAAATATTTGTTGCCTAAAGTTATTGTGTGACAGTGCTTAGCATAACGCAATAAGCACTCTTCAAAATATCCTTTTGTGTCCGAAATTTTTCGTTTCGATTAAAAAGGATTTCCATTTTAGTGTTATTCCAAAAGGAATCTTTTTCGTTCAAAAGGAACCTTTCTTCTAAAAGGTATTACACAGTCGATTGAAATATCATCATTTTGAAAGAAAATTCATTCTTTTCTTTCCAAGTTAATACTTTTGGTTCAAAAGGATTTACGTTGATTGAAAAGGATCGCAAAGAAAAAGATATTCCTTTTCGAACGAAAAGTGTATTTTTGTTATTGAGGGGTTACTTTTTCGGCCGTCCAAAATGAGTGATCTCATTTAATATTAGAGCAACAAAATACATTGATTGCAATTTGCTCAGTTGGCACTTGACGATGCTACATTAACATTACTGCATCTGCTCTCGCCTTGATTTTGGAATGCAGAGCCATCGCCGATAGCAACCGGAAACCGCAGTCATTTGTCACGGGAGGAAACCGCCGAGCCACCGGGAAATTCCCGGCACCTCTCAGCCCCAAAATTTGCAAATTTCCTAAGCTTCAGCCGGCTCCCCGGCGCACCTTCCACCTCCTCTCGTCGACTAATCTCCACGCAATTTAAGTGGAACCCCGGCGTCTATTAACCGTAGATCATCTCCCGGCGTTCAGCCATTGTGCAGCCTTACGTACCGATAACGTTTCAGCGAGGTAGTTACGTAACGTCACGTCACATCATTTGTTCGATATCGAACTCGACGCCGTCGAAAGTGGATGGATTGGGAAAAAGGAATCACCAAGTAGCAAATAGTCGTTGCAAGTACTGATGGTCCTTTTTTTTTTCATTGATTTATAATAAATGTAGTGATACGTATGAGGCAGTAATGTAACGTATGTCATTATTGGATTCAAAAATTTTTGTAATTTTTCTTGCAAAACAAATAAAATATTCCAAATTTCAATGTAATTTGTGAAATATTCGCTTTGCAATGAATTGCGTGAATTTTTCGTAATTCCGTGCAAAAGTTTGTAACGATGTATCTGTGCAGTTATTTGTACGTAGAAAAATAAAATGAAAATGAAATATGCGCAGGAAACTTGTAACATTTTATTTGTAACGAATTTAAACATGGGTCAATTTCAACCATAACAGTAAAATTAACAGAAAAATTAAATTCCATATTTTTATGTTTTATGTTGAAATATGCTGTTTACAATTCAACGGCGAATTTTTAATTTTAAAATGTCAGAAGTTACATCGATTTAAAATTTATTGAAAAATAAAATATTACAAAATTTTGCATATTGAAAAGGAATTTTAATGTGCTTTTTATTATACTTGCTAATAATGATAGGATGAAATTTTGTTTGCAGATTTTGCTAAATATATTTCATTATATTATTGGACAATATTATTTGCAAGTATAAGTATATTAATAAATTTCCGGAAAAGTTTGTAATCGAAATTAAATACTGTCGGTAATTTTTCAGACACACATAACATTTTCTTGTTCTCAATGTGAATTCGACCGGTTTCCCCGCGCAGAAAAAATCGTGTAGCTCAACGTGTGGATACCCCTATCCACACGTTGAGCCACACATTTTTTTCTGCGCGGGTCTCTGTCGACCATTGCCAACTGTTTCTTTATTTTCCTTTCTCATACCTTCTTATTTCTATTTCTTTTTTATATTTTTTATTTGTTAGCTTTTTTTAATTGTATCTCCCCCTTTTTCCTATTTTTCCTCTTTTCATTTGCCTACTTTTATTTTTATTCCCCCATTCACCTTTGTCTCCTTTGACAGAAATAATACCGACGGCCCTCGTAATCGGATCCGAGCCAGTTTGACTAATTACTGGCGAACGGATCATTGGAGAAAAATACAATTAATCGAATGACGTATGCACGAAAATCAATTAAAACGGACGAAAGCGCGACGGAAAAAAAGCCTGCGCGGCAATAAACGGCGCGACTTCGGCGGCCCCATTCGCGTTTGCGGTTAATCGACTTTGAAAATTCACTAACGATGCGGCGATTATTATTACTTTTTTTTCCTTTTCTTTTCTTACAAACAACTTTTTGATCTCATTTAATCCGCCACTCAATGAAACGTAATTTACCGGACGTAAGACGGCGTCAAGTAAAAGTTAGTTAAAAAATTCCATCCTTGCGTTGCTCCTTGATTCCAAACGCTTTTCAATGGCTCGCATTGCTAATTACTCATCAATCAATTCGCGTAACTCGGATAAGTCGGCATTTTTCATGCGGCCATCGATATCTTCGAAATTCGGCTTTACTTTGCGAGCAAACATTTCCCTGCGAGGTATTTCAATCAAAAACTTTATCGATTGCCAATAGCACTCTAATTTGGGGGTGGGGGGAGTACAAGAGGAACACGAAAAGAGACCAACGGAAAACACGGGGAAAAAATACATTCCTTCTTTAAATCCATTCGCCGACGGTTCAAAAGTTTAACTACGTAATTTCTTGAATCCGACAATTTCGCGGGCAACTTTTTCGTGCTTTGTTTTATTACAATGACTCGTAAAAGCGCCGAAAAAACGAAAAAGAGAGGGAAAAAAGAATCTGAACTCGACCCGCAAAACGCATTTGGTTTTAATAATTCGCCAGTTAGTCATCAACGCTCGCATCCGACGATTATTTTATCATTACGCGATATCGAAAGCAATACATTAAACTGTCATTTCGCAACGTGTCATACGCAACGTTCGGCTATCAGTGCACGCGAAATTCAATTAATCCTTAAACCGTTTTTTGAATATATGGCGGACGCGTGTGATTTGTAAAATGCGAACGCGCAACTTCGTAATCAGCCCGAATGTTTGTCCGGCCGATAATTTTTGCGTAAACAATTACGACTCACAATCAATCGATGTGACGTCATTTGTGTACTTCCGGTGACAGTGTGACTAACAGATGCGAAATTTTTTGCGAATCGCTCTCTGCGGGAAAACATTTTTTTACACTGTCCAATGCATGTTCTACTGTCGATTTCAGAAAAAAAAAAAAAAAAAAAAAGATTTTCATGCATTCAAGTACATTATTTGATACAGTTATTTGAATGAAAATAAACCAGTGAAATCCGTAAAATTTTTTTTTTTTTGTTTTCCCATTTATTACAAACTATATAACATAAATTTTCATGTAGTCCTGCAATGCCAGGCATTGAACACAGTATATATAACTTACCTTTTTGTTATACACTATTAAAAGTTAGAACAAAGCTAACATTTTCAAAACGTCAGAATAAAATTGATTCATCAATCTGCTTCTTGTCGGAATAAATACGCATTTAGAAATGTTAACGACAAGCTATTTATAAATCAAATTAATTAACAATATTCATTGTTCAGTTGATTTCATTTGTTATCGATAAATCAACAAAAATAATAGTAAATTAATTTATTCAACCAATTAACATGAACTGACTTTGTCAATTAATCGACAACATTGACTATTTCATTTATCAATTATTTCTACGTGTTAATGTTTAGTAAACACTAAGAAACGACACAATTTATAAAATAATATTTCGCGCGATTACTATAAATCGCACGATGAATGAGTTTGGTAAGTCAAATGAAATAAGGTAGAAGCGGGACGGTGTACTTTATTTCACGATTGTGGACACAACTATGTCAGCGAGAAAGCTAACGATCAAACTCTTATAATTTCAAAGCGACAGTGAAAAGGCTGAAAAATTGCGAACGACGAGATATCCCGCCGAGGGCACGTTGCGACGGCGAAGATCAGAGCGCCGGCGAGAAAAGGATTCGACGAAGTTTATCCTCAATACGTGTACTCGATTCCAATATGGCTTCCGCTAAAGCGACGAATTTCGCTCATAAATAATGCGAATGTTTACACGAACTTGTATCGCGCTTGAAAGAAACAAAGGCACTTTTGTTGGTGAATTATCGTCGGCCATTTTTTACCCGCTCCTTTGTCCCGGCTCCTTTTGTCAAACGATTTTTAAGAACCCGGAATATCTTTATTAAAATCTCTCTCCCAACTTCTTCGGCTTTCGTTTTTCATTCTTGATTGTTACGGTGCTGTTAGTTTTGAATTTACTGCAATGATAAATTCACAACTTGTGTATTTAGAAGACAAAGTACACAATTTGACGGTAAATAATTTCGTCAAATTTATAAACTATATGAAAAAAAAGTTTTCTATTCTTTTATATATATATATATATATATATATATATATATATATATATATATATATATATTTGTAACAAAAAGTAGACTTAAAATGATGAATATCAGTTTATGAACACATAAAAAGTGTCTCAGACTGATTTTTTTTGTCCTTGTCAACTGAAATGAAATAAGTCAAAAATATTCGAGAGACTGATATTGATTATTAATTATTACACCTTAATGGTAAAAATAACATTCACACATAGGAAGTATATATTCACACAAATCAAATATAATCTTGGGAGAAAACAATATGTTCAATAAAATTTATTGTTGGCGAGCTTTTGGCTTCAAACGATCGACAGCTTGTTAATTAATTAGCGTTGTGACAGTTTCAGCAACGTATTTTTAAAAGTTATGAATAACGATTATTGAAATTCGAACGTCCGATTTTCGAATTTTGTAAAATAATAATTCACAAATAGCTCTTGAATGAAATACCATTTCGATATTCTGTAACTGCCAATTATGTTCTATACATTTCATTCATTATATTATTTATTTTTCAAAATTAAATAGTTGTTCGATTGAGATGTATTTCGCGAATCAAATTCTTTTTGCAAAAATCAATATATTATTTAATTGGTACCTCAAAATATAATATCAAGTTTTCATAGCAACGCACACGCGCAAAATAAACACACACGTAATAAAACTTTGTTTACAATTACGAAACGTGAGTCGATTTCAATAATCTCCGTGATCAAAGTTACTCAAGAAGTTGCGGTTATTTTGATTGACTTATAGCTCTCTTGATGTTCCGCGCTTACATAACTTAAGTAATCCACTTCGAAATTGCAGCTCGCGTTATTGTAAAAGTACGATCCAATACAATTATATAATCATGACGTTAATAACAAACAACGCTTTTTGTCCTGAACGAATCTCACGTTTTAATAACTCCTCCGTTAAGGTGAATGTATTATTTTTATTTTTTTTTTTTTTTTTTTTTTTGATATTTTTATTTTTTTGCTTCTTTTTTTTTTCCGTTTGTTCAAGTGCATTTTCTTAATCACAATTTCCGAGACCACGAAACCTCCCTACATCACGTATGCCGTCATCTTCTTGGTAAAATAAAAGTTGAAGACACTTAGACCAAAAGACAACAACACTGAAGCTAACACGATGCCATCTGTTGTCTAAATATGAATTTGTATGTGATGTTTGACATTACTACAGTGTG
>JABFOV010002408.1:0-19998 GCA_022817685.1 Aradophagus sp. ZL-2020 | reverse complement strand
GTTCAAAGATGTTGTATATATGTATATTTACATGATTCATCATATTGCACGTTTTTATTTTTGTAAATATAAATAAAGAAAAGAAAAAATACATTAGTATAATGTATGTTTATTGACTAGCTAGAAAATTAAGTCTTGAACATTAAAAAGGTAAACAATAAAATGCTGTTTACGTTTTTCCCTTTATTCTCGGAAACGAAATTTGTTTTATTACATTATTCAAATATTTTTAAATTTTATCCCTTTTTCATGTATCACGTGAAAAATTGAAACTGAACAAAAATACTGAATTGAACAAATTTTATTTCGTTTGTCCTTTAGTTTTTTATAAATCTGAATCTTATTGATCAAATGTAAGTACGTATCAAATAAAGTACGTAACATTGTCGTTGAAGAAAAACATAATTGTTATTAATTTTGTTAAAATTTAATATTGATTATTATTTTGTCTCTTTTTGCAATTTCAAGCTGTTTTATTTTATCAACGAATAATAATTAAAGAAATCCTCTGCCGTATTACAAACTCGGCAGAAAATTAATTCGCAGTTATTGAAAATGCCATAGTGAAATTGCTCATAATTCTGCGCTCTTCATTCGGACGTTTCCCTTTAACTACGAAATAACGGAAATTTCGAATTAAATTTCAGTCGCGGTTAGCCGAGGTCTCTGCCTCTCAGAGAAAACTTTAATTACTGAAATATACGTGCTTACACCACGTGGAACATTTTTCTGTCCATTCTCTATTACGACAAAATAGACTACAATGCGAGGGAAATCTACTAATTTTTAGTTGAAAATTTATCAAGTTGATTTTCAACTGAAAATTAGTTGGAAAGAAGCCAAAGATTTTTCTTTGCGTATCTTTATTTAATTACATGTAAACAAATAATTTTTTGTTTACTTTACTCATTGAATGTCAACATGCTTCAATAGCCTATAGACCATTACAGTATCTCCAAATTCGATAAAAGAAAGTAAACAAATTTTATTTACATTTTACGTAACATACAAAATTTAATTGAATACAAAAAATTATTTATACTTATCTATTATATTTTTATATTAAATACAAAGAAAAACAATATTGATTTATTAAAAAAATAAATAAATAAATAAATAAACTGTTCAGAAAAATCATCAAGGGTTATTTTGTTACTTTTTTGTCACATAAAGTGAACATAGTCATTACGTCACCAAGGCCTTAGCGACAATCCTTCGTAATCTTAATTATCAATCAAGGAGGTCTTGGCGCCGTAATGTTAGTAGCACTTTTTCATTGGGTTTCTTTCCAACTCTTTTCGTTACTTCTTTTTACATTTCTTTAATAACACTTATGAGTGAAACATTGTTTCATTATTATCAATCGATTTCAATTAGTAAACTGATTAAAGTTACTTTACGACCCGAAGAGAACATGAACATAAATTTGATATTAATTCAATATTGGCAACGTTTTCTCAATGTTATATCAATGTCGAATTTATGTTATGCTTCCTTGAGGAAAAAACAGAAAAAATTCATGGCAACGTCGGTTTGAAAAATTAAGAAAAAAATTGAATCGAAATTAAACTGATTTCATGGAATTTATGCGAAAGAAATTGAAAACAATGTGCATGCAGATGCATTTAGGTCATTAAACGATATACATCAAATAAAAAGTTAATTACATATCTCGATATTCAATTACCAAAAATATTAATTCAATGAACTATGTACTGTTAACTTATATAGTTTATTGTTTACTTTTTGTATGAAAATATATATTTAAAAAAAAATTACTAATTATTTACATTATAATTAAACTGTTATATGTCTAATTAGACAACAAAAATGTAATTCATTTAAGTAACTTTAAGTTTTAATTTACTCATATGGTGTATGTAATAAAAATGTTTGTTAAAACTTGTACATTTTAATTAGTGATTTATCGTTTGACTTAAATTTTGTTACAAGGACAAACTTAAAAATAATCAATACTTTTATCGTGGATTATGTTATGAATACTCTTAAAAGTAAAAGAAGTATTTGAATCTGATAATCATCATATGAGATAAATTCAGGAAATCATTAATTTGCCACGCTTATACAAAATAGATTATTTAGAAAACTCTACATTATAATTGATAACAAATCGTATTTTGTATAAATTATAGCTGTATTTCATATTAACAGTCAAATCACAGTTATCAGAACAATACTTAAATTACATGTCAGACGTGGACCACTTATATGCTTCTTCTTCTACAGCTTTTTTTGAGTTTTTTGACTCAAACCATTTTTTCTCAAATCCATTACTTCTATCCACACCATCCCATCGATATCCAGGTCTGATTCCAAAACGATTCGTCGGATAACTGCCTTTATATTGTGGTTTTTCTGTAACGAACGGTAACTTGTTACTTAAAATCAACATTTTATTAAATGAAAATAGTTTACTGTTTTCAAGAAGTCCATTGAATTAAACATAATAATTAAAATTACTAACCTGGTTCATCTTTGCCTTTTTTCTTCTTCATGTATTCAAACATAGGATCTTCTTCCCTTAACTCATCTTTCATTGTCCGATTCATGTCTTCATCATCAACGTACCGGGCAAGTGGTTTGTTCATTTCATGCAGATCTCTTTTTAAATTTTCGGCATGGTCCTCAATTTGTTTTAAACCCTTCCCCCACTGCATGTATTTTTCGTTGATTTCTTCTTGTTTACGATCTTTTTCGCGCTGCTCTTCTTCTTCAGCAATTAGATCACGTTTTCTTCCCGTTGCACGATCTCTGTATATTGTTTTACCTTGGGATTCTTTATTCAATACCTGAAATTTTGTTAATTAACACTTTATTATCAATATTAATAATCTAACACATCTACATTTTTTTTGTTTGGCAGAATGGTAATTATTACTTATTTCTTTCTTACTGAAGTTGTAAGCACTCAATAAGGTATTCTAATAGTTTAATTAGCATATATAATAGATAGTTAAATAACAACAATGTAAATAAATACTGTTTGTGTAAAAAAAGTGCTTGTTACTCTATACATATTCGTATAAAAATACATACAATTGTCTATAATTGTATTTTTTTTCAGCGAATATCAACGTTTAAATAATTTATAATGTTTACAAAATAATTTAGATGTACAAATATTCAAGAAAATAAATAAAACATTCTTTTTTATTATATTATATTTGAAACAATGAAAGAGAACCCTGAGCACTTGATAGAGTCAATCATATTCAATATTATACGTACTTTCTTAATCATTTCTGACTCCTTAACAGTGAATTTTCTCATTTCTTCCTGCATATCTTTGGCACTTTGGAGACCTGCTTTTTTTCCATCCAAAGTTTTGGTCATTTTGGAACTTCTACTTTCTCTGGTGTCTTTTAGACTTTTATCTCTCGAATCCTCTCTCTCCCAGCGAGATGGTCTTTTTCTTCTAGGAGGTGATTCCAATTTTTTACTTTTTTCATGTTCTCTACGATGGCTAGAACTACTATATCTTTGAGGACTTTGTTTGCTTCGTTCATCATAACTTTCATTAAAATCTTTCCTTCTACTATCATCTTTAAAATCAGTTTCATTTCTTCTATGAGAACTAGGCTTTTCATGTCTTAATTTCCTGGGTGGACTCAAATCACCTTCCGAATCAACAATGTTTTTCGACTTTTTATGTTGATTGGAATCTTCATTTTTCTGTCTACTAGGACTATCACGTCTTCTAGGACTTCGTCTCTCACGCTTATCATAAGATTCATCTTTCTTTCGATGATCACGTTTAGAGTCCATTTTATTTCTTTTATCATAAGAAGACTTTCCTTGTCTCGATTTTCTAGGCGGACTTAAATCCCCATCAGAATTTACATTATTTGTAGACTTTCTGTGAGAATTTGAATCCTCATCGGATGTACTTTTTTTCCTTTTTCTCCTTGGTGGACTGAAATCTCCATCAGAATCTACAATCTTTTTTGATTTTCTCGGATGAGTCTCAGAACACATATTTTTCTTAGATTTTCTAGGAGGACTAAGATCATCATCAGAAGACTGTTTCGATTTGTTTTTTCGAGGAGGACTTACATCACTCTCTGAATCAGAACTTTTATCGCGTTTACGTGATTTCTTAAGAGAACTAATTCTATCTGATTTTACAGATAATTTCGATTTATCTTCATTGTAATTTTTAACCGTTTCAATTGCAATATCTCCTTCTCCATTATCAGCAATAACTTTCCATCTTTGTTTATTGTTAAAATTAGCTCCATCTGCAGATTCATCAATAATTCCAGCGATTTGAGGTGCATCCTCAGTGTTATTTAGAATATCGAATTCCTCATCTTCTTCACATGGCCGAATCTTAGAAAGATCTATATCATCGTCAATGATTTTAATACTGTAAAATACAAAATGAACTTTAACTTACTAGATTTTTTGTTTTTACTTTACATTAAAAAGTTAAGTAATGCGTTCTACTGTATTTGAATGACAAATAAAGAGATGATGTAATTACATAAATTCTTATTAATTTTTTCAAATGTAAACAAATGTTGGTGAATTCTTATAATTTAAGATATTGAGAATATACATAGAAATTAGTTAATTAATGAAATATTGTGTAAACAACTATTCAATAATTATTTTGACTTTTCTTCAATATGGGACAATTGATTAAAGTACATTCAATTCAGATCCTTGTATCAAATAATAATTGTATTTACAGTTTTTCTACTTACGATTTATATTGGACTTTTACTTTCTTTTTTTTCTTTTTCTTTTCCGAATCGTCCTTCGGATTTAAATATTTTTTTAAATACGTTTTCACACTCATTTTTGATTCCATTTTACTACAAACAAGTTACACGTAAAAAATAGTTTGTTTACATAAATTACAACAAAATGCACTGATTAAAAGAACAACAATTATGCTTTTCTTCTTGCGACAATGTACAATCTATACAATCATCCAAATTTCTTCCTTATAATTTCTTCAAACATAACCTTATAAAATGAAACAAACTGAACCTTGATATGTCACGCCACCTAGCGAACAGGGTTAAAAATAAATTCACTTTAATGAGCTGTTCAAATCTCTTTTCCTGATGTGACGATAATAAGTAAAAGAAAAATACAAGAACACAATTTTACTGAATTGTAAACGAGTATAATAATTACGTTTAAAAATTTAATGTTTCTTTGGCGATTATCAAAAAAAAAAACGTTGAGAATATTGATTAAATAGTTATATCGAGTATGAGTAATCGATTATCGACTTATCGATAGATCGCTCATCCCTGAAAAGAGCTTAGTGAGGTCATGTACAACGGAAGGAACAGCAGTGTACATTGTAGTGGCACACTGTACACTGTACTGCAGTAGTACGCTGGAGTTCGAAGTAAACAGTCTACTTTGCAAGAGTCTCCTTTACGAATTCGAGTTTATCTTCGCAAGAGATTATCTTCGCAATCAAGTGTAAGTACATTTCCTTTTTCTTCAAAATTACTTATTATATTTACTAAAACGACAAAGACGATAAATTGAAAGTAAATTATTTTACAAAAATAGTATAATTTGTTGTTGTGATAAGCGAATCATGACTCTTTTACAAATGAATTGTTTTTTGTTCATATAGGAGTTTGGTTAAAACAACCTGGAATATTTAATTTCTCCAATGGCTGGAGAAGAAGATTTGTACAGGTTAGAAGGCTCTGATCCAAATGAGACTGGAGGCCTAGTTGTTTGTAAAAAGCAATCAGAACATACATTCAAAAAGCCTCAGGCGTCTATTTTTGGCCTTGACAAACTTGCTGCTGCGAAGCGAAAAAGAAACGATGAACTTTCTTTGAGTCAGTCAAATGTTAGGAAATCCGATAAGGATAGAAATTACAGACATCGTAAGGATGAAACTCCTACTTATACTGGAGGCGTCAGTAGAGAGGCGCAAAAACGACTCGAGGAGAGACTAAAACGACAAAAGTTCAATGCACATGCTGATGAAATTGAGGCAAAAAAGCGACGCCGAGATGACCGATCATCAAGAGATCGGCACCGAGAAAGAAGTCGAAGTAGAGATCACAGTTTCCGGCACACGCCGAGGTTCAGGGATGAGCCACGAACACCAAAATATCATACAAAAGTAAGTATCAAAGTTTTTTTTTTTTTAATTATCTTGTTCTATCCCCAATAGAACATTTCATATATTATACATATATTAATCAGGCCTGTAGCTCTTATTTATCCCATTTTACGTATATATACGTTTATTTATTATACTTATAGTATACATATAATAAGAATAGTGCTCTATCAGAAGCATCATCATTTGGAGAAAGTTTTTAATCTTTATCAAAAGAAAAAAAATATTCATTGTATTGTATAATAAATTACATCAATGTTTCTAAAGAAGACTAATGTTTCTAAAGAAGACTTTTGTCTAAATATGTTCCATATTTAGACAAAAAGATGGGCTTGAAGCTTGCCACGTGGCGAATCGCCACACATATTGGGCTTAGAAAATTTTCGAATTTAAAAAATTCAAATCGACAATTTTTTTAATTAATTTATATTTTTTACTATGTTCATTGTTGTATTTGTCGATTTCAATTTTTGAACATAGAAAATTTTCAAAGTCAGAAACGTGTGACAATTTGCCACGTGGAAAACTTTAGGCACATCAAAAAGTAACTATTGGAAACTTAAATTTAGCTTCGCGGACAATATGGCGGCCACGAGCTATGGCTGTATCCTCGTGGCCGCCATATTGCCCGCAAAGCTAAATTTAAATTTCCAATAATCTAACAAAAACTTCCATGCTTCCAGTAATTGAAATAGGTATATACGTTCATTTATTTAACGTATAATATACGTATAATATATATACTTATAAAAAGAATGGTGCTCTATCAGGGGTGTCATCATTTGGAGAAAGTTTTCAGTCTTTATTATTAAAAGAAAAAAATTCTTTGTATTGTATAATGAATCAAATTAACGTTTCTAAAGAAGACAGGAATGTTCCATATTTAGACAAAAAGATGAGCTTGAAGCTTGCGACGTGGCGAATCGCCACACATATTGGGCTTAGAAAATTTTCGAACTTAAAAAATTCAAATCGACAATTTTTTGTATTAATTTATATTTTTCACTATGTTCATTGTTGTATTTGTCGATTTCAATTTATGAACATAGAAAATTTTCAAAGGCAAAAACATTTGACGATTTGCCACGTGGCAAACTTTAGGCACATCAAAAAGTAACTATAACCTAACAAAAACTTCCATGCTTCAAGTAATTGAAATACGTATATACGTTCATTTATTTAACGTATAATATACGTACAGTATACATACGTATGATATATGTATAATATATATACGTATAATATACGTATAATATATATACACGTATAACAAGAATGGTGCTCTATCAGGGGTGTTATCATTTGGAGGAATTTTTCAGTCTTTATTATTAAAAGAAAAAAATATTCTTTGTATTGTATAATGAATCAAATTAACGTTTTTAAAGAAGACTGGAATGTTCCACACTCAGACAAAAAGTAACTCTATAATCCAACAAAAACTAACATGCTTCAAGTAATTGAAATACGTATATATATGTACGTATATATGTTTATTTATTATATGCACAATATACGTATGATATACGTATAGTATATATACGTATGATATACGTATAGTACATATACGTATGATATATGTATAATGTATATACGTATGATATACGTATAATATACATACGTATAATAAGCGTTGGATTCCTAAAACTTCTTACTCTTTTTATGATGCTAGTTTTTATGACTATTCTATAACGTAGTAATTTTGTTTAGGATCAACGAAATACTTGCAAAAATATATACATTTTTCATCATTTAGAAAACGACAACAAAAATTAAAATACAGTTGAACAAAACAATTCACAAATTTTATGTATAAGTTACTTAAATTTTTGATATAACAAATTTAAAACAAGTATACAATAATGAGCTATTAATAACTAAAATTTATTTAATTTTTTGTCTGAACAGGATGAAACGTCCAGAAGTAATTGGGATGACGATGATGACGATGAACCTAGAATATCTAACTCTTGGGATCATCCAACTCCTAAACTTTATGGCACAAAAGATGACAAAACACGAGACAGCGTTAGGAGTGAATTCACACCATCATATAAGTATAATTCATGGGTGAAAGAAAAATCATCTGGTAATACACCAATGCTCAATGAAGAAGAGAGAGAATTTTATGAGGAAGAATTGAAAAGGTATAGTAAACGTAATTTGTATTTGTTTTCTACAATAATCATTGTGTTCAATTTTAAAGAAAGATTAATTTATGACATAATTTATGAAAAAGTATGAATTCTAGCAATAACAGTTATGCAGGCATTTAAGAAAGTTTAAATAATAAGAGAAAGAAATTATAATACAAGATGAATTATTATTTATTCAAAAGAAATTTGTGTAAAAACTATAAAATTAACACATTTCTCTTATTTATTGTAGGTTGGATCGTGAATGGTACGAATTAGGTGATGAAGAAACAATGTATTTTAAAGACATGACTGAAGATTATACAAAGAAAAAAGAAATGGAATTAGAAGCAAAACAAAAGAAAAGAATGTCAGCTCAGCAAAGGCAAATAAATAAGGACAATGAATTATGGGAACGAAATAGGATGTTGACGTCAGGGGTTGTTAGTTCTTTAGATCACAATGATGATCCTGATGATGAAGCAGAAGCTCGAGTACATCTTTTGGTTCACAATGTAGTGCCACCATTTTTAGACGGTATGTTAAAATTTCAATGTTACTCTTTCTTACTCAAATAATGAGAAAACTTGTCTCATTTATTCTGTCTTAAATTTTATTAATTTTGTTTTTACATCTTTAAGTAATTTATCATTTCACTCGATTAAATTCACAAAAATGTAAGAGTAAGCTTTCAAATTAAAAAATTGAAGTTTATAAAATCATTTTTTATAGATGCAATGTCTGTTTACACAATTAAATTTTGAAAAAAATTAACCTTTTTTCTTCAAACCTCCTAGAAGAACTGTTTTTACCCTCAATTTTTATTATAAATTGCAGGTCGAATTGTTTTTACAAAACAGCCTGAACCAGTGATTCCAGTAAGGGATCCAACTTCGGATATGGCTTTAACCTCTCGCAAAGGTTCTGCATTAGTACGTGCGTATCGCGAGCAGAAAGAGCGTCGACGTGCGCAGAAGAAGCACTGGGAATTGGCAGGAACACAGATCGGTAATCTTACAGGTGTCAAGGACACCCGACGTGAAGACAGAGAAAAACCTGGCCAAGAAAAAGATTTCAAAGCTGGACAAAAATATGCACATCACATAAGTGGCGATTCAGTGAATAACTCGAAACACCGCTTAATTCAGAAACAACGGCGAAGTCTTCCAGTGTTTGCTGTACGACAGGAGCTGTTGAACATAATTCGTGAGAATAACGTGGTGATCATTGTCGGAGAAACTGGTAGCGGGAAAACTACGCAGCTGACGCAGTATTTACATGAAAGTGGTTATAGCAAGTATGGAATGATTGGCTGCACACAACCTCGGCGAGTTGCTGCTATGAGTATTGCGAAGCGCGTTTCTGATGAAATGGACACCAAACTGGGTGGCAAAGTTGGATATTCCATTCGTTTTGAAGATTGCACATCCAAAGATACAGTTATCAAGTATACTACCGATGGTTTCTTACTTCGAGAGAGTTTGCGGGAAGGTGATTTGGACCGATACAGCGTCATTATTATGGACGAAGCGCATGAGCGTTCTCTGTCTACTGACGTTCTTTTTGGATTACTTCGCGAGGTTGTAGCTCGGCGTCAAGATCTCAAATTAATTGTTACTTCGGCGACAATGGACTCATCAAAATTTTCAGCGTTCTTCGGCAACGCTGCAACGTTTCAAATCCCTGGAAGGACATTCCCGGTGGAAATTATCCATGCGAAAAATCCGGTTGAGGATTACGTTGAAGCAGCCGTCAAACAAGTGCTGCAGATACATTTACAGCCGAGAAGTGGAGATATTTTGGTCTTTATGCCTGGCCAAGAGGATATCGAGGTCACCTGCGAGGTTTTGGCTGAGCGACTCGGCGAAATCGAGTCAGCGCCACCTTTGTCTATTTTACCCATTTATTCGCAGCTACCATCAGACCTTCAAGCAAAAATTTTCCAGACTTCTGAAGGAGGACATAGGAAGTGTGTAGTTGCGACTAACATTGCAGAAACGTCTTTGACGGTTGATGGCATTGTCTATGTCGTTGATTCTGGATATTGTAAGCTCAAGGTTTACAATCCAAGAATCGGCATGGATGCTTTGCAGGTATGTTTAATAAATCAATCAATTCATTACATAACAAAAAAATTAGTTATTTAAACTCTATTGTACTGAAGTATTGATTAATTTGGAATTAATTACTTTTCAAATATTTTAACAATACTTTTTATCAAATATGTTCATTTATGATGTCATTCTGATTCAAAATAACTAATTCTATGGGGAAATATCATTAATAAGAAAAATAGTAAAAAATAATTTACTTGTAAATTGTTTGATTGAATGAGTGATTAACTATTTTCATTTGCAACTTTATAGGTGTATCCTGTATCTCAAGCAAACGCAAACCAAAGAGCAGGTCGTGCTGGAAGAACGGGTCCAGGTACTTGTTACAGACTATATACAAGGAGGCAATATGTAGATGAACTTTTGGCTACAGGTGTTCCTGAAATTCAGAGAACAAATTTGGCTAACACAGTTCTTCTTCTGAAATCTTTGGGTGTACAAGATTTACTGGGATTTCACTTTATGGATCCCCCTCCACAAGATAACATATTGAACTCATTATATCAGCTGTGGATTCTTGGTGCTTTGGATAACACTGGTCAGCTTACTACGCTTGGAAGACAAATGGCAGAATTTCCTCTAGATCCACCACAATGTCAGATGCTTATTGTAGCTGATCAACTGGGTTGTACTTCAGAAATTTTAATTATCGGTACGTATCATAATGATCAGTGAAAAAAATGTTATACCATTAATTTATAGTTTATTATTTATAATAATCAATATAATTAATATAATATAATAATTATGATAATTTTATTTCGTTTCAGTATCAATGCTATCAGTACCATCCATCTTCTATCGTCCAAAAGGTCGCGAAGAAGATTCAGATTCAGCTCGCGAGAAGTTTCAAGTGCCGGAATCGGACCACTTGACGTTCCTCAATGTATATAACCAGTGGAAGATGAACGGCTACTCGAGCTCCTGGTGCAACGAACACTTCATCCATGCAAAGGCAATGCAAAAAGTGCGTGAGATCCGCCTGCAACTTGAGGAGATCATGAAGCAACAGAAGATCAAAATCACCAGTTGTGGCACTGACTGGGATGTTGTACGCAAATGCATTTGTTCGGCATATTTCCATCAAGCAGCCCGTCTCAAGGGCATCGGCGAATATGTGAATTGTCGAACAGGCATGCCCTGTCACTTACATCCAACATCTGCATTGTTTGGCATGGGTTTCACCCCAGACTATGTAGTTTACCATGAATTGGTAATGACCGCCAAAGAATACATGCAGTGCGTTACAGCGGTCGACGGTTACTGGCTTGCGGAACTTGGTCCAATGTTTTTCAGCGTCAAGGAGACTGGGCGAAGTGGTCGAGCTAATCGAAAACAAGCAATGCAGCATCTACATGAGATGGAACGGCAAATGAAAGACGCGGAGGAAGAAATGAAAGTACGGGCAAAGGAACAGTCAGAAAGAGAACAGGCTTCGATAAGGAAGCAAGAAATTCTAATGCCTGGTGTCAGAGAACCTGGAACTCCTGCATCGTACAGAAGAACTCCAGCTAGATTCGGATTGTAAATAGATAAAATATGAAATGTAGAAAGTATACATGTATAAATCGCTTGTACATATTAATGCATAAGATCCAATAATAATTAATATTATGAGGAAATATTTGCGTTAGTATTAGTTTTAATATTATTATTTATTGTGATTAGAAATAAGACAATAATTTTGTTTTATTTAACGTCTAAGCAAATGTATATATATATTCTTTGCAAAAACAAGTTTCCAATTAATAACAGACGATTAATATTTTTGAAGTCTTGTTTATTTATAAAGACATTTTTTGTCTTTTTTTCTTTTGTCTTTTATCTTGTTATTAATCGGAAACTTGCTTTTGCAAACAATTTAAATTAAGAAAATAACATTAGTGTTAAATGTTATATTAAATAATAGATCATGTATAAGTACATGTGTAGGTATATGAAAGAAGTTTGCAACGAATTCCAACTTTGATCAATTTCGTATCGTAAAAGATATATTTACTATGAAAAAAGTAAATTCTTTGCAAAAAAAGTTCCTGATTAATAACAGACGATTAATATTTTTGAAGTCTCGCTTATTTATAAAGAAATTTTTGTCTTTTTGTCTTTTGGTTTTTATCTTGTTATTAGTCGGAAACTTGCTTTTGCAAAAAATTTAGATTGAAAAAATAATATTAGTGTTAAATGTTATATTAAATAATAGATCATGTATAAGTACATGTGTAAATATTTGCAAGAAGTTTGTAACGATTATTTGCAACGAATTCCAATTTTGATTAATTTTGTATCGTAAAAGATATATTTACTGTGAAAAAAGTAAATGAAGAAATTAAATATTTCATCTTAAATCGTTTTGATATAAAGTTCTTATTTTATTTTTCGACGGATGAAATTATTTTTTGTTTAAATTTGTTGTAAATAAATGTTGCAAAGTTTTTGCACATTGTATAGATCTCTTGCATATATTTGTATAAATATTCAATAATAAGTAATGTTGTAAGAAAATATTTGCGTTAGTATTAGTGTTAAATGTTATATTAAATTTATTTTTAAAACAATTAAATATGGCATTCTTAATTAAAATTATCCATTACTTTTTAAAAATGCTCATTCAGTTTCAAAGTTACTATTGCTAAAGTTAAAGGTATTCAAAATTATCTTAACGTTACAACATGACATTAAATCCTAAACTTCTGTTTCACTAAATTATCAAATACTTTGTATTTATGATAAGAATAAATTACTGAAATCAATTAATATTTTAAAAAAAGTTATTAAAATTATAAAAAAAATTGAATTTAAGAAAGTGACATTACTTATATGGTATAAATTTAAAGACAGTAAAATAATAATGTCAGGATATTATTATAACTACTCGGATTCATCACAATAAAACATAATTGGACTTTTACTTCCACTGAAAGAATGCAGTTTCTCTCATAAATCCAAAACTTTCTGCACACTATTTTAATTTTGTTGCATGAAACTTTTCCATATTATTTACATTAAAAATGTTTTAAAAACATTACACAAATATGCAATAATATAAAAATTAAATTTGCTCAGCTTTATGATTTCTGTTTATGTATCAAGTATGATTTTTAAAAAACTATTGATACTCTATCAGAATTCATGCGTTGTATTTTCCATTATAATTTTGTAAGAAATATTTAAAATTTTATAAATTTTTAAACTGCAGTTCATGAAAGTTAAAATTTTTTAGATATTTTCGCTGCGCAGGTATGCGGCCCACTTGTTGGGTCCGGCCCTGCCGGTTGCGCCAGGTGAGATGCCGATTGGCGCGCCGGAGCCGCGCAGACTGGTAGGGAGCGAAAGTGAAGTCAACGCCAAGAATGGGCAGGAAGAGCCGCGGTCCTTGATGGGAGTTTCTGCGCTATCAACAGGCCGCGCTGACTCTTCTCGCAGCACGTTTGCGTACGTCGCGTGCCGCGGCAATCCGGGCCCAATGTAACGCCAAACCGAGCGCCAACGAGTGCGCCCTCCTGCAACCGATCCGGTACCACGAGCGATTTCCTTGGCGCGTCGCTATTCGCCATCGCTTACCGTGCTTACTTCCCAGTGGTACAGAAAGTGAACGCCAACATGACAAGAAAACTGAGCAAATTTCTTATTCTGTTCGACAACACTAACCTGCTGTACTTCCCAGGACACTTTCTTTCTGGAAGGATTCTCATCGAACTGGATGACGAGGCCTAGTGAGTGCTCGTCCTTTTTCAATAGAATCGATAGGCAGAATATTTAATTGTAGATCCACCTGTTAATTTGAATATTAGTTTTATTAGAATAGTTTGTAAATATTCTGAAAACATTAAGATTGACTGTTTGTATTCAGTTAAAACATTTCTTGTTAATAAATTGTTCATATATTACATATTATATAAAAAATTATAACATATTATCAGCTGCAAAGCAAAAAAAACTTTTTTTTTTTTATTTTTGAAACGGTAAAACATTCAGTAAGTAATATCAATTGCATATAGAATGTTTTCAATAACTTTATATTTTTGTATTAATCAACCTTTAAGATGCTAATATAATAATAAATATTCAACAACTTAAAAATACTCGTTTGAAAGTTATCTGAATAAGAAAAAAATTAATTATATTTATTACTACACATGAAACTTAACGTTCAGTTATGTAATATCATCAAGTTACTTTAAACACATATCGAATATATGTAAATGTGGACATTGAGACACCTGAGACAAATCTCTTTTCAATTAAATTTATATTCACGAATAGACCTGTGTTATTACATGCACCGTATTAAATTAAATGTATTATTGAAATTGACTTTGTAAGCAATAAAAAATAAAGTAAAAATTTAAATTAGACAAAAATATAATAAAAATTATCAAAAAAGTTAAGCATCACTTTCAACGGTTCTTACATTACCGTAGAATGTTACTTTACGTAAACGTGTTTCCTCCAATAAAACGAGGCAATTGTTTTGCTCGTCTGGAAAAAGCTATTACTTTTACTGGCAACGCACGCAATGACATTTCAAGCAGCCCGTGACGAACGTACAATAGAGCACTTTTTGATCAGTCAAACGAGACCTTGATAAGAATAATATTAAATAAGCAAAATCTTTAGAAAACCGTTAAATTACGTAATATCGAAACTTTGTGACTTGATGATCTCAAAAAAATAATTAAAAAATTATTTATCTACATAAAAAGCTATTGAAGTTGTCATTTCAGTTCAAATTTATTATTCGCTTAGCTAAGAAATAAGAAAAATCAATTTTGCGCTGCGAATTTGATGCAAATGTCATACTTACGCATTCAGTAAACATGTTTTTCATCATGAATTTCGCAGCGTTTCGGGATTGCATTTTCATGTAGTGGGCGAAGGTGTAGTGCGCGTACGAAGTCAACGTGCCGAAAGGGTTTACGATAAGGAAAACTACATCGACTTCCGAATGAGACTGCTTGGTGAACCAGGTAACGTTTCTTTCATCCACTTTGCACCTCTCTTGGAAATACAAATGACTTTTTTCACCCGTGCTTTCAATTTTTTTGGAGCGGTATCATTTTGTTAAAATATCGGATCAATTTTAACTTTTCCTGAAAAAATAATCAGAAAATGATGTAATAAATATTATAAAATATCAGAGAATAATAATAATATCATGAAAAGGTCTACAAATATTTTTATAACTTCACATTGTATGCAATCTCTAATATTTAGATATTAATACAACAAAGCAACAATTTTAGAAAGTCAAAGACCTTCTTGAACGATATTATGTAATCTCTTACTTTATAACTATAATAATAGTAATTTGAATTTCACAGGTGAAGGACCATCTCTATTGTCCCCAGGAATTCACAGTTTTCCTTTCAAATTGGGACTTCCGCTTGGTCTTCCGTCAACCTTTCTTGGCAAACATGGCTGGGTCCAATATTATTGCAAAGCTGCTCTTCGCGAACCTGGTGGTTTGACACACAAGAACCAGCAAGTGTTTATCGTTATGAATCCAATCGATTTAAATTTGGAGCCTCCAATATTAGCGGTAATTCAAGCCATTTTCATCTAAATAATTAACATAATTAAATAATTAAATAATACATAATTATTTAAATAAATATATGACAGAATATAATTACATATTAATAAAAAAGTAATCTTAAATATGTATGAGAATACATAAATAAATTCAAAAGGCTGAAAATGAACATGCATAAGCAATGATCGATGATAAATTGACATTAAGTCGTAATGATATAATCAGTTGTGAAACACCAAGATTCAAGTTGAGGCATGGAATGCTTGCAAACAAATGCAAATGTAAATGAAATGCTCATCGACGATGCTGGCGTTACGAGATTCAGATAATAGTCTTGTGCAATGATATTGTTTGTCCTTACAGCAACCAGCAAGGCTTGAGGTGGAGCAGCGTGTAGGTGTATCATGCGTTTCAGGTGGGCCTGTTTTCTGTCGAGTAAGCCTGGATCGAGGCGGCTATGTGCCTGGTGAAACAATTGGTATTTCAGCTACAGTCAGCAATCGGAGCAAGGTGCCGTTTACTGTAACAAACAAAATTTTTTTTCTCTTAAGATTTTATATTTTATCATTTTTTATTATATGTATTATTTAATAATAAATTCATTTTGTCATTGTTGTACAATTTGTGAAAAATTTTTTACATTTTTTTTAGAAATCATGATTAAGTTCAAAATCTGTTATTATAACTTAAATAAAGTAATAAGTAAATTACAATGCTAGATGTGTGAGTTAATCTTTTTTGCAATTATATAATTTTTGTGAATTAAAAAGGAAACACGATATGAATCTAAGATAAATTTTCTAAAGAAGGTGAAGATGAACAGTTTTAAAAAATGATGTTTTAAATGTAATTCAGGTGACGATGAAATCGACAAAAGCTTCTCTAACTGAAACAATTCAGTATTTATGCAAAGGCAAAGTTCTTGCAAGCGAAACTCGGGAACTTGCTAGTGTTTCTCGAGGCAAAATTCGACCTGGAGAAGGCGAGGAGTGGCTCAATGAACAAATGTATGTCCCACCACTGCCACCAACTAATCTCCGTGGCTGCCACTTAATCAACGTACTCTATCACATTTACGTGAGTAAAATAAATTTGTGTGAATTTATAATCTGTAGAATATTCATCTCATAAAAACAAGTTAGATTAGTTAGAATTTAATAAAGTTTAGAAAAATTGAAAAATTATAAATTCGCTAAAATTTGATAAATGTTGACCATCTATAAAATGGTAATGATACAAAACATACAAAAATACTATAATTTAAAATTTTTAAGAAAAATATTTATGATTAGAAAAAGAAATATTGTTGAAATTGTTGAAAATTAAATAATGTAATATAAACAACTTTACAACTACAATTTAAAAAACTTCAATTTTTATTCGCACTATTTTGGAAACAGCACAAGTTTACATGATGCTATAGATTGATAGTAAAATACTAACTACAAATGAATATCATTGAAGTTATGAAGAAGATATTCTAAAATTATGTTATACGTTATAACTTGTTTTTAATTTATGCGTTTTAGGTGTACGTTTTACTTAGCATTTTTTAATTAAAAGATTAAAATTTTTACCTCAATTTCTCACGTTTTATAATTTTTTATAGAAATATACATTTTAATGCAATAAGTGATTTATTTGATTACGATGATATTCACCAATTTGAAACGTTCCAGTTCGTTATAACTCCAAAGAGCTTGGATAAGGAAATCAAACTGCAGATACCAATCGTTTTGGCAACGTATCCGTTACGACCGGAAGGGGCTCCTGCAGGTATGGCACCATCTAAACGCGGCGCTCATTATCCTTCAACGTTGCCAATATTCCGACCATGGCTCGACGATAAAGCTTTTGATGTGCAAGATTAGTCCTCTATGAAGTTAATTCTTTATGTCACACTCCAGATGTATAGGCTGTCAATCGAAGTTGAAAATTGTCCAATGCTAAATATTTTATATAAAGGCATTATTTCAAAACGTTTTTAAAAAAGAGTTATTTTTAAATGTGATAATATTACGACTAAAATATGAAATTTATTTAACTATTGACTCATTTATTGCCTGGATATATATATATATATAAATTGAAATTGTATAAAAATATTAATGTGTACGTCGAACGCTTCATAAAGCGAATACATTATCTAATGTATTTTGTATAAAATGCATAACTGTTTTTCAATTTTTATATTTTTTTTATTTTTACATTTTATTTCGTTAAACAGAAGTGTGTAAAGTAAAGTTTTTTCAAGATGAAGAAATTTAGTACTTTTATAAAAAAATAATATAAATTTATTTTCTTAAATAATTATTAATAAAATTATTTAAGAATGAAAATTACATCGTTGAAAAAACTTTGTGCAATTTCGTACTGAGAGAAACGCAACTAAGTCAATAGCGATCAAATTTGTATGCGATTAGATACGATTTTCAAGCTCAGTTATATTTAATATTTATTGTAGATATAGATTCGATAATAAAAACAATATGAGGACATTAGCGTAATGGTAACGTTACCATACTGTATATCTGCCATATTACTTCTAAAAGTGTGTTGAGAGTTATGGAATGTAAACCAATGATTTTTACATAAAAAATGTATGTTGAATGATACGAATGTTAAATATACGAGTTTGTACCGTACGTTTTATGAGTTGAGATGTTGTTTCAATTTATCCAATACATTCTCTTTAGTTGTTCCTGTTACAATCACTTGTTTCTGACGACTTTTTGAGCCCTGAAAACAAATTTTTGTTTGGTTATGAAAATCAGCTAAAAAATATAAAATTATTCAGATGTATTATAAAAGTAAAAATAAATTACACCATCATTATATTTAATAACATACATATTTAGATGAAAACAATGACACAAATAAATAATAAACAATCAAATGATTACATACAAACAAACAAATAAGGAAAAAAACAGTTACTGTAATATATCTATATTCTTTTTTTTCGTAATAATTCAACTGCACGTGTAACGTACATTAAACATATAAAACAATATTTTTACAATTTAAATTTTCCATGTTCAAAAAACAGAGAAAGGAGGTGAAACTAAAACAATTACCGTGGCGCTAAAAGCTTGGCGTCAGTTGACCGTTAGTGTTTCAAATAATCAGATATTACAAATGTTTTTATTATCAAAACCTACTATTATTTTTCAAATTGATTATAACGATCGTGACGGTGTCGTAAATTACCACAGTATGAAAGATCAAAATATTAAAATTTATTTCAACAACACACTTTGAGTAATCCTGCTTTTAGTAGCAACAATCTTACCTTCTCACTTTCTGATTGGTGCTTTTACCTCAGTTGTTTATAAATAAAGGTGAATTAAGAAACTTGAAAAAAAGAAACAAGAACTTGTAAACATTAAAGAGAAAGTGTAAACACACTGCCAACTCTTTGTCTTTCACTTTCAATATTTACATTGTTTTGTTTACGTATTAAATTCATAATCCACTTCTGTTTACAAGCTGTGTTTATTACTTCACGTTTGTATATATTATAATTTTGTTAACGTGTTAAATTCATAATCCACTTCTGTTTACAAGCTTTGTTTATTACTTCGAGTTTGTATATATTATATCATTAAGTAAATAGATAATAAAAGTTTTTTTTAAAAGCAAATTTCAATACAACTTGTGATAGGCCATTCGGTAGCAAATTCGTTTTCCACATAATTTTTAAATGTTGATAATTTGTTATTAGTTTGTTTCTCATTATATTAAATAAAAAATGTGAAAGTTTAAATGAGGGTGAATAAAAGTTTAATTTTTCATAATAATTACAAAATAAAATGTTTGGCTGAGATTTTTCGCCGTAAGCGGGGTAGCTCCCGCGCTTTAGTTAATGGAGTGGGGAGGGGCAGTTGTGCTGCGCGCGGCCCGCGGGGCGCTCAGTCTCCCATTGTTGGTGCTCCCGCGCAGTAGGACGGATCTCCCGCCGGAAATCTTACTACGTGTTCTATACAAAGGTTAGTTTCTTTCTTTACGGACAGGGTTGCCAGTAAAAAAGGATAAAAAGCCGCCATTTCTATATAAAATGCATTAAGGTGGCAACCTTTTATCCTTTTTTAC
>JABFOV010002407.1:0-20003 GCA_022817685.1 Aradophagus sp. ZL-2020 | reverse complement strand
CCATTAATGAGTTCCACATATCCAAAACTGTTGAAAATAGGAGAACAAAATATATTTTCCATTTTATTTATAATAAAAAATATTTCACAAGACGCCTGATGACTTGTTTCACTGCGTCAGAGCTTCTTTTATTGCGCTGTGAGAACTATGACAATGCTGAAATTCGGTTCTCTTTAATTAAAATGCGTAAAAAATTACTTCCTTTCTGATGAACTTATTAAATTAGTAATATTATATGCTTGAAACAAATCAATTATTTGCGATTTTATCGGCGACAATTTACTATGTCCGTATTTTACGAAAATATACAAGTTTAAAATTTTGAAAAAGTAAATATATGCACAAACAGAAATCTAAACAACATAAAATAGTTTTACTTTTTGTATAATTAACATAAAGTCAATGAGAACAAATTATACCACATAAAATGCGTATTTTTGTACTTTCAGATCATCACGTCCATCCAGCTTTCATTGTAGGAACACATAATCATGTGATTCACCATTATGTCGGTTCAACAGAAGGTACTTAAAAATAATTAAGAAAAATTTCCGTTGATTATTAATAATCGAGCAATATTTAAGTATTAAATATTAAATTTCTCAACATTGATACTTAATTTATAATCTGCTTGTTTACGATATTTAGATTCATACCACAACGATCATCCAGGACACATTGCACTAGAAGAAGTTGCTGTTGTACCAAATTATTATGAGCATTATGATCATGACAACTACAATCACGTCTAATTATAAATTGTATCGGTAAAATAAATAAAATTACTTGTTTAATGAAATCAATAATTGATTTATTATTTCTTTCTTTCCGATCCTCAAATACACATGTTCGAAAATAACACTATATATTTGTTGTGATATCTTAACAATAACTAAAACATTAATTCTAAGATTATTTTGTAAACCGCAGTTACATCAATTCGTACTGTCAACGTTCAAATATAAAACACAGGGAACTAACATTTTTGATTATACATCGACAATGAAATTCGTTTTTTATAACCTTTCACTTCTTTATATTTCGTTTCCACTGTCAATGATATATTTGATTACTTCTCTAAAAAATAAAATTAAATTATATCAATGCATATAAAATTTGTATTGATATTATATTTTTGTATACAAATAAATTGTGCAGATGTTAATGACCTTATTAAAATAAGACTACGAAAAAAATGCAGAATTAAAAATGAAATTTTACAGCTATATTTAAAATTATTATATATGCTTATAATTAATAATGAAAAAAATTAATCAGTGGTCGCAGATCGAAAAGCAACAGAGTAAGAGCTTTAATCATTAGACTCACATTTATACCAACAACATTCGAATGACGTACGTAGAAACAGTATAAGATATAGAATCTGACGATACAATAAATATTTAAAAAATACTCTATTCGGACAATACGAGATACACACGAAACTAAATTTAATTTATGAATGTTAATGTTTGTAAATGCCGCCATTATCGATCGAAACAGCGGCAAACAAAACATATTAACTTGACTAGATCATCTCAGTTAAAACTAACTTACATTCTAATCACTCGTACGATGAATAAGAAATATGAGATTCATAAAAAATATTGAGGAAGAAATTATTAATATTTTCTAGGTACATTAGTTGAATTCGTCTCTTCCATGTAACATTTAAAAATTTCACTAACGAGACTTGATCCCAATTCCAGTATGTAACGATAGTCATAAATTACACGTAGGTGGCTTTAACAGCGATTTAACGACTAGCCGTTAGTAATACGAGTCACACGTAGAACTCGTTCTTTGGTCCAAGCTCATATTCCAATTCCTCATTCTTGTACATTTCGAGAATCTGTAACAATATATTCAAGTTATTAAATCGTATAAATAACAATGCATATCGCAAGACTATTATACAGACGCAAGAAATAGCTACGCTTTTGCGAAATTCAATTAAAACTGAACCTTT
Organism: Aradophagus sp. ZL-2020; assembly: GCA_022817685.1. Taxonomy (NCBI): domain Eukaryota; kingdom Metazoa; phylum Arthropoda; class Insecta; order Hymenoptera; family Scelionidae; genus Aradophagus; species Aradophagus sp. ZL-2020. The sequence goes on along the minus strand of JABFOV010002407.1, from coordinate 18,034 downwards.
GATTTGTGTTATAATGTAATGTAATGCAATGCTATGCGAGATAAAAATTGTAGTTATAAAGTCGATTGATTAATTAACCATAATATTTAGTTAAATTTTCAATTAACCGATAAAATGAATTAACCCTGAATGATGGCTTGGATATTTATCTTGTGAGCAATATAAAAGATTCAAATTAATTTTTTTCTGTAATCAATTAGTTGGAAAATCAATGTATGTGCTATGACAGATTACATAACTGTATGTCCCTAATTATATTTTGTTATACACGTGAACAAATATGAATACTTGACTTTTTTAAACATTTTAGCATATGATATATTTATATTAAGTAAACGTATACTAGTGTCAACGATTAATTTTTTCCATATAAAATTATTTATCACAATTTTACATAATTTTTTTCTGCCGTATATTTATGTTCAACATTCAACTTTTTATGTAATTTTATAATTGTTCAGAACCTCCCAAAATCTAAAACAATTGTTTCAAATATTTTAAGAGCTACTTGATGTTTACATATCCAAATGCTTCTTGAAGACTTTGGATGAAAAGGTTTGAAAGACAATTTTAAACTTATGTTAAACTTTTTTACACCATGAAAATCAGCGACATTTACTTGAATTCCAAACGTAACTTATGATTTAATTGCAAATTAACTTCTCTAACGGATTAAGTGTTTTGCTACGCAAAACCAACTTACCACATTCATTTCTTTTTGCACCTCCTCTAGCTGCTTTTCGTGGGTGGATTTTAGCATATCTTTCTCCCGTTTTTGTACAAGTTGTGCGATTTTCCTTTCTTCCATAAACTTTTTCGTATTATTCTGCTGTTTTTCCCTCAGACGTCCTTCCTTAATTCCTCGGGTTTTTAACGTCTTATCACTCATTACTTCGCGCATACTTTCAATCGATAAACGCGCTTGTCTCGCATTCATTTCCTTAATCTCGCGCTCATGTCTCGAGGCTAATTGTTTTTGCTGCGTTTGCTGAGCCGTATTGCAAAGTTTGCACAATTGTACGCGACGTTCTTCGAGATGCGCATGCATAAGTTCGCGCTCCTCACGTTTTTGCTTCTCAACTAAACGAGACCATTGAGAAGTTTGGTCGGTCACCGCTCGACGGACAGTTGGATCTTTTGATAATTCTGCTTTACTGCAATAGCAATAACATTATTTAATGAATATTCAAAACTGAAATGACTTTTACTTCAAATATTCAACAGCAAAGTAAAGAAAGTTAAGACATTAAAAATTTATTAGGTTTATTGGGAAATGATAGTAAAAAAGGAAATGTTTAAGAACTTCTATTCAACTGTTCATCTACTCTGTTCTAAAATTAACTGTGAACGTTGATTCAACCCAATATGCATTAAAATTAATCTTCAGTTTACAACAAAGATATTGTTGTATCATAATGATCATCAAGAATCAATAAAAAAAGAAGTCAGTAACTGATAAAGTTCTTGAAATTAACACGTTAAGTAAGAAATAACGTACTTTTTGCCTTTAATCAATTTCTCTATTGACGCAGTCTGCTGTTTCTGGACGGTAAGCTTCTCCTTTTGATGTCTCTTTCTTAAGGATTCCAGTTCCTTCTGTTGCTTTCTCATGACTTTCATATAACCTTTCTCCTGGCGAAGTACTTCTATGGTGATAGGCTCAAACTCTATTTCTTCTGACGAGAAAAATTGTAACGTATCAGTGAATTTCGTATTACATATTTGCCAGCGAATAAACTTTCACTTGCTTCGCATATCCCGTTCACAAAGTCCCTCGCATACGCTTACCTCTCGGTTTAGCCGCGCCTCTTGATTTTATCGTATCTTGATAGGACGACACCGAATCCGTGCTATTTTTACTGTCACTCTTTTCAATCCCGAGGCCGCGCATTTTTGAATTTGATAGGCTATCGGATACTTGACACGTATTTGGTGCACTTAAAGCATCCATTAATTCTGTAAAAACATTTCATTAAAATGTAATTTTATTATTTTAAGACTTGTGAAATTGTAAAATAATCTTCAATTTCACTAATGACGAGATTTATATGTGGATATTATAAAGATTTATAAAAATGTACATAGATTTCTTGATGAAATAAAGATTCGTGTGTTTTCACATTTTTATTGGAAATCAAGAGCAATTGGAATTCAATGTTTAGATTAAAAATTAATGAAATTTTATATCAATATAAGCTTCGTAGTCTGTTTCATTCTAAATATCATAGTTATATTGATTATATAGAATAAAACAACCAATTATTTTTATATTGTTTTTACGGATAATAATAATTTTGAAAAAATATATATATAGTTTATGTATGGTATATATCATACATTATATACAATGATATAGTATTATATAGCTCATGTAAAGAATGTGAATAGTATAACAAGGATGCTTATGTTCAAGTCGTATACAGTGTTTTCCAATGTGAAGACGTGGTCGGTAAAAACGCTTTCCGCAAAAGTTTCTGAGTGGAAAACGTTTCACCGACTGAGTCCTACACTCATTTCAATAAAAAATTTATGCTAAAATATATTTTTTAAAGAAACCACAAAAAATTTGTTCTTCTAAAAATAAACATCAATTATTTTAGTTGATCAATACTATTCATTAAATTTAATCATTTTAAAGTTAATAATAATATGTGAACAAAAAATATTAACTTATTTTATTGCAACGTAATCAGAAACAATTTTTTTGTCATCTATTATTACCTTGTAAACCATCAGGTGCATAAATTTTGATTTCGATATTACAAAATAACATCGGCAATGACATAGGAAAATTGGCCTCTGTACGTAACGCAATGTGACGATAACCAGACTGCAATCCATCCAAAGGCACGATCCTTTGACCTAAAAGTTTCCCGTTGGCATCGTCGTAAACTGCAAATCGTAAAGCGGCTAAATCTGGCAGGACAACCTTTCTGAATAGAAAAGGTTCTTCATTGTAAATTGGATTTAAGCCATTAGCTGGTACCACTCTCGTCCGAAATTCTTTTCTAATGGTATCTGTTGGTAGGCCATACATCTCCACTTCGACGTATGTACCGACTTTCTTGTCTGATAGGAATTGACCAGCAATCACCTGAAAAAATAAATGAAGTAAGTACGCTATCTTCAAATATACTTTTAACTTTTTAATGAAATGCTTCTTATTTAACAACATTCCAATTTTTTATTGCAAAATAAAGTAAGCTTGATAAAGAAATAATGAAAGAAATATAAACGAATAATCAGTGAATCGTCAGCGATTCGTCAGTGAGACGTAAATAAGTCGTCAGCAGTAAAATTTCACCAGATAATGAAAAATTTTGTTTATAAATAACAGTAAACCGACTAAACTTTCTGCAAATGTAACGTTAAAATTAATTAAAAAATATGATTTCAATATTATAAAGCTGTAAATTTAACTTTTCATTTTGTAAAATTATTCACAATTACAGTGTTTAAATTAAATGCACACCATACTCATAAAAAACCTATTAGCTAATATATTTTATGGATCTGTCGTAAATTAAATCAAAAATGTATTTGCTGTGGCAGAAAAGTTGAAAGTGGCTTTGTTTGAAACAGTCTTAACGCATTTGGTGATTTCAAGCACGTTGTGAGACCTAACAAAGCATAGTCCAATTAGTCGCACTCACGAATGTTTACACTGTCGTGTTCTATTTGGGAGTTACAATGCAATTGAATTACCTGAACACTACACTGTGTAGCAATGACACCGTCGACTGGACTTTCTGCAAATGGATCGAAAGTTCTGTCCGCACGTCTCATGAAATCTGGTTTCAACAAATATCCGGATGAACCATTATATTCAAATTTGCCTTGATTCAATTGCATCGGCAAATCTGCAGTTTGAAAGTTTAAAGATACCATTTGACAACCTACATTCCAAAATACCTATAAATATTAATCAACATCATTAATTATTCCATATAAACGTAATTTCATTTGAATAAAAGAAGAAAAGTTTAATTCTTTGGCTAACAGGGGTAATGTCCAACTTATTTCCAGTTCCTTTCAGATAATTATGACAAAATGTTTCGGATTATTTTAGAGTTTTTTTAAACGTTTCTGGACATTTAATCAGAAAATATAATTATGATAATATATGAAATATTATTATTTGTGATATAGAGTCTTCGTATAAATGCAAAGGAGATAACAGATTATAAATTTAACCAAATGAATAAACTTTCCACATTTGTGATGACTAATTTAATCTATTATACCTGTGGCATATAGTTAGAAGAGTCGGCACGTGTTCCTTTTGGATATATCCGGCTCATTTGACGTTTATTGTAATTGACGAACTCGATGGCCGACGTTTTTAGATAATTCAATCCAGCCGTTTCGGCAAAAGAAGACATATTATGGTGGAGATTTTTTTCTATAAAAACGTAGACAGATATAAATATAACTTCTGTAGATTTATTATTAGCTTATTATTTAATAAATTAATCTCGTAAAAATATGTAATAAATATTAACTACTTCATCCTATTCCTATTGTAACAAAATCAAAAAAGATCGAAATTAAAGAAACTGCAATAAAATATGTTCAGTTTCAGTTTCAGTTCTTTAATATTTTAATTTTGTTTCTCAGATTCTGATTTCGGTGCTAAGTGAAAAGATGACACTAAATGTAATTTATGCAGTATCAATGTCTATTACTATTTGAGTACAAATTGAATTTCAGATGCAAATAGATCTTACGTTCTGCAACATCAAATCCAGGAAATTTGATCGGTTGTGCATAATTGACCATTGACGATAACCATGGATGTACATTAGTAGTGCTTCCTGTGTAAGGCTGCGTGGCAACAATTTCTAAATTTTCTGGTAGAACGGTTGATCCAGATTGAGTTTGCTGCGTTGAATTAACAACCGTCAGATCAACCATTTCATCCTGCCAATAACACAATCATTCGTAAACCATTCACTGATGTCATCGTTATACTATCCATTTAAAATTTATCAGTATCAGAATTACGTGATACAGAAATGTGATGAGAAGCAAGTGCGTGTGATATAACTCATTTCCAATTAAAAACATTCATTTTTTTCGAATACTCACAATTATCCGTAATCTACTTTTACGTCATTTTTCTTGAAATCTATGGTCGCTGAATGTATTTCGATATTGTATACACGAAAATAATTATTATTATCCTTTTACTCAGTAATTTTTGTAGGAATAAAAACTTATAATTTGTCAAAATTTCGATTACTTTTATAATAAATTACTACTTAATTAAATCATTAAAATAACTCCAAAATAAATAAGAGTATGTGTTAGAAACTTTTTTTAATGTAGAAGTTCTTTTTTTGACCGTTTTTATACATCTTACTATTCCCTATATTGATATTTCACGAATGATGTTATGTTTCTGTCACTTAAGAATAATATACCTTTGACGATTGACGATCCACCACAGCAGCTACCAGCGCCGGATTAGGAGGTGCACTGGCGTCTTCTTTAATTTCATCTTCGATTACAAATTGACCTTGCCAAAATAACTCGAGTTCTTGTTTCTCGACTTCCGGTTTCAATCGTTTGTTCTTAATTAAAATCTTTCGCTTCAACATGCTTGGAGCGGGAAGTGGAACACCGGGTTCAAGCTAAAAGTTTAACAAGCGTTACAATCAATTAGTGATTATAAATAACTAATAAATGATCAAGGGAAATCAGAACGTATAAAACGTGAAGTAAAAATAGAAAAATTATAAATTTTCATCAGTTGATGTATTGATAAAGTAATTCAATGTATAAAAATTATACGTGGGTAACATTGAAGGAATTCGTTTCACGTTTCAGAGGTTTTGAAACTTTGTCAAGTGAAAGAAAAGAAACTTTTCAGGAAAATTCAACTTACTGGATAGTCTTTTAATGGTTCCTTTAACAATAAATCGCCAAGAATTTCGTCGCAGTACTTTGCTAATTTGTATTGTTGCTTTTTGCTGCAATGATTTTCGAAACTAAGAATCACAGGGTATTCGGACGTAACGAATGCAGTGTCTCGAACAGCATATATCACGTCTTTGAACAAAATATCAGTGCACATTGCCTTGCCATGTGTAATAATTGGTTCTTCGTCTTCTCCTTTGCCATCCCAACAATCCAGCTCTACACATCTTTAATATTGATTTAATATGAGAACAGATTCATTGAACATATTTAATTATATGGAGTTATTATAAATCTTATTATATATTTATTTATAAATAATAACAGTTATAAAACAAATAGTTTGTATCAAACGATTTCAAATCATGATTTCATATACATCATCGAGCATTATTTATAAATATAGTTACCTGCAACCTGCTAATAAAACTTGTCTGTACATTTCAACACTGCTTTTTCCTCCAAACTGCCGTCCGCTGAGGTAAGTGTTATGGCTGGAATTAATGTAGTAATGAGCTAAGGGCTGATCCATGTCCATGTAAACGTCAAGTCTATCCAAAAATACCGGGGCATTTTCATCCGACATGAGATATCTAATAAAGCCATCTTTAGTCATCGTTTCTGAAAGGACGTGATACTTTCTGAAAGGATGTTATTCCACAAGTGTAAACTAATTACATGTCACAAATGTGAATCAATTGTTTCTTTCTGTTCGCTGGATAACATCTCTTCTTATGCGATAGGTAAAGTAAAAATGTTGTTATATATTGCTTATTGAAAACAATGTCCAGTTTCTTTATCTGACGCAAAAAGACAATGACTCATCATATAAACTTACGTTTTTCACGGGCGGTCGCGTTTTGTTCGTAATCGTTTATAATTTCCAAGGCTCTTCTCTTATCGTACAGAGGGCATAGAATTTCATTCAGCGTCGGATCACGCTGCTTTTCATTCAGGAAGGTAATCAGCTGATCAATGTTTATCGTATCGGCTTTCCCTTGAGTTCTGGAATCAAATTCACCGTAAAATAGGAATTAGTATGAATATATATAAAAAAAAAAAAAAATTGTATCGAGTATCGATAAACTATAAACTGATTTTTGTCAACTTACATGGATTGAAACAATTCCTCGATGTCGTTTCTCGGGCATATTTTATGATAAAGGGCATAAAATGCGTCAAAAGTAAAATCTTGTGGCTCTATAACATCATTCTGGAAGTAATCATACAGTTTTATTGCGCTTTCTTCGCACGGGCTGCAATTTCGTAATCTTAACTTTCATTGATGTTTTATCTATGTTACTCGTTACGCATATTAATTACAATTTTTTTTTCCTTTTAAACAATGTACATGACACAAGGTTAACAAATTTAATTACCTTTCCACTGGGTAGACCCAAATCTGAAAGGCACTGATAAACAAGCTTCTCTGTTTTACCAGATGCAAAGGTTCTCGCGACAACTTTAACAGGAACTTTTCCGTTTGGATCAACTAGCATTCTGAGTCTCATCCAGCTAAAATGAAACATTTCCGTAAATTAAATTATATCGGAAAATTATTAATATAAAAATTAGTTCTACTCATTTTGACCTGCAGAGTTTACGATCGAATTAATTAATTGATACAAGCTATTGACTTTTTGATACTGGGAATTTCTTGATAGAATGAAATTGTCTCAATTAAATAATTGCGGAAACCTTCGGCAATTTTTTTTGTAAGTAATGAGAAAAAATTGCCTTAGCAAATGTTTTTACTGTGAATAAGAAGAATAATAGATAAATAATAAGAGAAATTGAATGATTTTATGTTTATACGTAAATAATAATGTTTAATATGATTACTAAATAATATTTTAAATTAAAATTAAGAATTTCTTTGGTAGAAAAGATATTTTTCATGCATGAATCTATGACACATTAAATTCTCTTACTTTTTTTTCCTGGTTAATAAAAAATAATACGGTAGTATACCACGAGATGAGAAAAAATAATTAAACTGTAAATTTTTCTACATAATAAGAAACGCAAAATTGTTACGCGACATTATATACTACTTGTTAATTAAAACAAACGCAGTTAGTTGAAACAGTTAAAGCCATGAATGCATCTGCGTCTCTTTTATGCTTTACAGTCCTATTAATTAGATAGGATGCTAATTATTGCAATTTTTTTCAAGTGTTGAAGCGTTCGCTCTTTAAACAATACGGATGGAAATGGAATTGTGTTCATAAACTCACTGTTTCCTTAGGCACGTCAACGGGCAGACATTGTTGGCTTTCACGTTATGTGTGATCGATCGAATTCCATCCAACCAAATCTATAACAATACCAATCATGCATAAATATATATCAACGTACATTCTCTTAATTACATTGAGTAGAAACAAATAAGAGATTACGGCTCATTATCTAAGACTAATTAGAATGCAACGCTGCATTTGTGAGAACGGAAACAAAAGAAGCACATGAAAATCCATTTCATTTAAATAAACATAAAAATAGTCTTTATCATGTAAAATTAATGCCTTTGTCATTTTAAATAAATATCAAGTAAATACTAAAAACCAAATTATTAGTTTCGGTTCCAAATAGTAGAATTATATTTTTTTAGTTGTATTTAAAACAAACACTAATTGTTTGAAAAAAGTTATAATAAATAGAAACGCTTGTATTCAGTGTTGGGAGCAGATGGTAAAGTGGAACTTAGCGCCCTAGGGCTGTAATGATGCCCAAAAGCGACGTTACAACCCGCGGAACGGTTAGTTCCACTGTTATAACTTCCAAAGTACGTAAAAATAATCATATTTTCATTTTAAATTGTTATCTTATATTGAAGAACGTACAATGAAATTCAATTCATTAAATAACGTTGATAGTGGACTATTTTTGTAGAAAGAATAAAAAGTGTACACGCTCGATTGTTCCTGGAGACCGTGGTATGAAAACGAATTGTTGGCGCGAATCATAAATAAGTGAAACAATGAAAGAAAATTGAAATACGACACTTAAATATTAAGCTTTTTTGGTCGCTTGCAATTAAGAATATGAAAAGTTGTCGTATGCATAATTGAAAAACCTTTAAATGCAGCGTTAAAGCTTATTTTAACCACGCCTACGCGAACTAATGCCTTGTGGAAAAACGTTCCGCCGTTAAGTGTTTTCTTTTTGCGCTCCGTTTAATCGTTCGTTATGATAATTGAATCGGCACTTAGCACATTTAAACAGAAACTTATTACGTTTCGCCTACTTACTTTGGCTGTAGCCGGATCGGGGCACACAACATGTTGATAATTAATATTGGTGTAATCAACTCCTGAACATATGGCCAAACTTTTTTCATCTAATTGCTCCCCGTGTTTTGTAGACAGCTTATCATACAATTTTGGATCCTGCAGCAACGATTGACGTTATTTTTTATTATCAATGCCAAGTTTTTTCTTGAAATATTCAGTTGTAAAATTAAATGTATACACTAATATAACGAAGAATATAAGCACGAGAACACAAATAAGGGCTACTGAAATGACATGCTTTGACAGTTATATCCTTTTAATGATAAATAAAAAATTAGAATTTTAGCTTGTCAATGCTGATGCAAATTATTTATTGAGTAATTATTGGCTGAATGTCATCTTCGACCTAATTCTCCGTCCACATAAATAACGTATTTACCTTAGGTGTACCACCGGCTCGTATGTCACTGACTTGGCATAGTTCAATAACATCTCCATCCTGATAAAAAAAGAACAATAACAATTTTTGTATTAATATTGTATTTGAAAAATGGATCAGAAATTATTTTTACTGGTCATCTATAAGTATATTTGAAAAGTGTGAAAGACTAATTTGACAAAATTATCCAATTGACCTTTAAGTGATAATATGATTATATTAATTTAATTTTACACATCATTAGAAACACTATATTCTTAATTTAACAAAAAAGTGATACTGAAATTTATAGTTTAATTATTCTTATTAAAAAAAAAAAGATATAATGAGAAACAGTGTATGTCATAATAGATTTACAATTTCCGAACTAATTATTCATGATAAGGTAAGCATGGAAAGTCGCTATCGGAAAACGTCAATCAACAGTCGCAAAATTCAATTTTCCTAATGAATCCTTCCGAGCGGTTCGCGAGAAGAATTTAATTACAGTTAAAATTGCCTTCGATTATTTGTTTTAACGTCCGACGAGTATCGAAAAGTGAAAGCAGCGTCTAAGTTTCGCGTTTGATTACAAAAGCATATTTTAACAGAATACTTTACCTTGCCCTCACTTTGCCAATATATAAAAAATCCATATTCGTCGACTTTGAACATACAATTCAGCTCAAGCTCGGTGTTGTCCTTCTCTTCTGACCACCGGTCGAAAACACATCCCGTACGCAGTGGTTCCGGCACCTCAATTTGCCAATTAAATTCAAACCTTTTCGTCATTTTGGTCGGTTATACAGCGTCGAAGATTCTAAATCAAATACCAATATGACTATTAATTTCGATGCGCGGAATTCTGATGACGGGCTTGGAATAATGGGTCGTCTCGTGAAATCCATTTAATAGTACCAAGAATGCAATCGATCGTCGAATTCAATAAATGCATCGTTAATTAAGGTTGATATTAAATGTTAATTACTGTGCCTGGATGACACGAGAAAGCTGTAATTATAAAACGGTATTAAAAAATGTGTTAATGGCTAGATCGTTTATGCTCTGCGAATCCGACCTGTAAAATTACACACGACAGTTTCATCATATTATGTTTTTCTTTATGGTGTAGCACATAAAAAAATGAATTTTCTTGTTAAATAAATATAACTCGAACGTTTTTATAGTAAATTTTACGATTCTTCGTATTTTGCTTATGCAATGATCTTTAAAATAAAATATACAGATGTGATAGGAATAAAGTTCTCCTCACAACTCCGATGGAGCGCCGTAATCGTTGTCAAAAACTGCTCACGCTCAATTGAAATGATAATCGGATTATCATTTAAAATACCATGTCGTTGGCGCCCAACAATTTTGACCCAAATACGTATTGATGTATTTGTAAGTTATCCCTTAAAAGACATGTATGATATTCGAGGAACTATTCACCCTCGCTTAACGATGACTCGATACTTATTCAACCTTTGACGCACGCCCCCACTATCGAATCATCGATTTTGTCCAGACTGCGTAAATGAAGTTATGGAAACCCAATAAAATCGTTTATATTTTTTCTGTCGCGGCTAAATTGAAATATTTATTTCGATGGGCAAACTTTCGCGATTTGACACCACCGGGAAATGCCAATTTGAGGCTGAAACGAAATTCGTCGTGTGTCAATCAATTTTTAGTGAAAATTGGTTTCGTAGAACGACATGATGAAATATCTGCTACACTAGTCTACTCCGTCTAGTTGTTAGACGATTGTTAAATGCAAAGCCATATTTTGCTTTTGCATGCGCAGTTCCTATCTCGGTTTAGCCAGAACAAAGCGGAAACAATGCTGACACGCAAACAATGCAGTCAATTCGAAAATACAACGTCGATGAATATACATTAAATTGAATGAAAAACAATTGTTCTTTTTATCTTTGCTTTCAAGTCGACGGACCTTCTGTGTTTTATCTCATTTTTCAAGGAATGCGAGCCCCGACAATTGCATTCCTCGCGATAATTGAATTAATTTTTTGATGCATTTCAGACTTGAAATCTTCTGAAAAAAACACGTGGAGAACGTGGAATTGACAAAAGCAACCGAAGGCAATAGTTACGGGAAATCTCGCATATTTTTTATAATACAAGTAAAAAGAGATAAACGTTGTAAATTTACATTGACTGAAGCAAAAAAAAAAAGAATTTTAGATAAAGCGAGAAATAATGTACACGACATGATTAGATAAAAAAAACCGAGTGGCCAATGCTGCGGCTCGGTAAAAATGTGAATAACTACGAACGATAGCGAAAAGTTTGTCACCTGATTGACACAATAGAACGTAACAATTTCTCGCGCGTTATCACATCACCTTGAAATCATCACAGCTCCGAATAAAACGAACAAGCGCAATTAATTTGCTGAACAATGAAATACGCTTAATTGCTTAATTTGTGTTACCTTCGCGAATGAAATCTCGGAATGGCGGACAACAAATCAATATTGGTTACTGTTTCAATCTCAGTATGCCAAACATTCTTTTCATAAGTCTACTCGCAATTTCGCGTTCACGACAATTTATTTTGCCGTGAATTTGCGGATGATGAAACGTCATTAAAATTTTACAAATATCCTTGGCCTAATTGAAAAGCTACGTTTCTCCTGTGAAACGTCAAAATTCCACCATCTCTTTCAATAAAGCGAAACGAAAAGATGGCTTGAGATGATCATTCAAACTCACTTATTTACAAAAGTGCTTTCGCTTACAGAAGGGAAGTTGAAATTTTACTTGGAACGTAAAGAATATTTGAAGACCCTTACGTTCACAAATAATTTGCAGAAATGTAGTAAAGGATGAAATTTTCACTGGACAAAAATTTTACATCAAATCAACGTGTAGGCCAGGTATTGACAGGGCTACGTCGAATGTAAACTACAAAATTTTATTCTAGGATGAAATGGAGGGTCCTCATATTGGCGTTCATTTTCGAATGTTAAATCAACATCAACAAATACGTTGAATTGATGTTTCGTAAATAACACTCTCTGGTTTTAAATAAACGTTTTTTCCCACGTAGAAGATAAAATAATGGTCATAAATTACGTATGAAAAGTGCCAATGCCGTAAATATTTCTTCAAAAAATTACTTTAAGGGCATCATAAAATTTGTAAAATGGGACTTTAAGGTGATTTCACAAGTATTCCTCACGTGATTATTATTCTTATACAAAGAATACCTTTCAAGAAAAGAATTTCCATGCTTTAAACTACGAAGCTCATTGCTATTTTGATTAGAGTCCAAGTACTTTTTCAGTCTCCAAGTACTTTTTCTGTTGTATTCCAAGACAACAGATTTGGCCAAAACTCATCACGTCTCTTCGAATCTGTTAAACCAAATCAAGTCTTACTTTTCCCTAAGATATTTACCGATCGAAAAAACTTATTTTGAACCAGCTTGATTTGTCTTGAAGACCATGCTGTTTTGCCTCTGAACACCATTACGTTTGATTTTCATTGACGTATCAACACAGGTGTGTCGTCACTCGTTAGGATCCCGCGTGTTCGACCGTAATTTAATTCATTAGAGCGCTTTTACTTCGGTCTTGATAATCACGTTCGTTGGAGTTCTTTTGCCGGAAAGTTCAGTAGACACGTGCGGCGACACGTAGCGCTTGAAATTGAACCGTCATACTGTAAATTTGCTTGTTATTTGTTTAAGAGAATGAAGTGCAGCAAAAAAAAATGTCGCTCCCCGCAGAGCATCAGTGTCGGATCATTGATTCGGGTGCTGGCACACAAAGTTGCTTTTAACCTAACGAAACGTCAACGTTGCGGAACATCGCTCAAAAAGTAGGCGCAAATTTGTGCTTTTCACTTAGTTCGTACAGAAATACAACGGGTGGGATGTAAACATGCTTTTTTCCCCTATCATAATTCACGTGATGATTATTGCTGTCGCTTTACGTTAATGTCAAAATGGAACAGTTATTGATCGTTATTTCTTTAAAATTCTTATTGCACATTAATATATAACTAAAACTGTACTAAAGCCTACGTGGAAAAAATTTTCATTCATCATTCAATGTTCGTATAAGGTAGCTAATAAAATAATATAGAAATTTCAGATATGATTTAAAAACGATTTGAACTTGATTTAGTAAAATTGCTATTAGGTTTTACTTATCTTTAGCTGTATATCAAAGTACAATAAGAAAATTTGACGTTTACAGCTTTGACTTTTGATTTGTTGCACAACAGTATATTGGTGATATAATAAAATCTTAGGGGAAATAAATGTGTTCTCGTTCTTCGAATTGCTTTTTGGTATTACAAAATCGACTTAATGAAATTTTTCTCATATCGTATATAAAATGTTTAATTTCCATCTCATTTCACGAATTCGTTCCATTAAAATCAATGTCATCATAACGTGGTATATGTATATGTAGTAACATGAATAAACACTAAGTAGAAAAATAAAATTTGAAACTAAAAGCTGTTTTCTCTGTTTTTTTCCGCTGTTCTATTTTTTGCCTTCTTTTTTATCAGGCTAACAATAAAACATGCTTTTAAAGTAATTTCCTATGATTCATTCCTAAAATGTTGCCCAAACATTCAGCTAGATAAAACAAAATGATCTATTATTTGGCGTCATAAATAAAGTACAGAAGTACAATGGAAATTGAAGTTTCAATTATGAATGTATTAAACCCATATCATATTTAAGTGTTAATCAAATATTATTTTTTAAATATTGTGTTAGATTAATAAACAAAATTATATGCAGTTTTAGACTTTCTGTTGTGTAATTACAAACATGCACACACATATAGTTACCGTCTGCTATGCCAATGTGAACATTATGTCAATATAGAGAAGGTATTAGGTGCACAAGACCAGAGTTTCCAAAGTACTTGAAGATATTTAGACTTAATTAGGTTATTTCTTTTAAAATTGTTTCGTTACAATAGGCCATTTGAGGTTTTTCTAATAAAATTGCTTTAATAAAGATAAACCCCTTTTTGCAATTCTGGCATTAAAGTAATTGTTATAAAAACATATACGTACGTTTGAGAGTTCTATTTATAAAAATAACCCTTTTTTCACTGTTATTACCTTCGCATAACATCACAGTTCTTTACAACAATTCATGAATATGATAAAAACACCCGAAAAAGTAATTACCTATTATTCACAAACAAACGTTACTGCTTTTCTTCGGATAGAAAAGGAAGAAAGTCACAAGGAACTTGAAAGACAAAATTTGAAGATGCACTTGAGCACTTTGATGTCAAGTATTCCCCTTCCGGATCAGAATAACCATTATGCTATTCCGGCGGGTATATACATATGTAAAACGGAGTAACGTTTAATGCGACCCATATACATCAGTCAAGGTTGCCCATTGTGCATCGAAAGTCACTTAACACTTGAGATGTCTTCAAACTGAGCGATGCTCAAAGCTTTTCCGACAATCGCCAAAATGTACTGTTGTGATCTTTATATGCCATAGTGATTCCCACCTTTAACGGCTTTAACATAATATAGACATAAGCTCTGAAGACAAACGTTTTTTAAACATTAACCCAACGGTTTCAAGTAATAGATACAATTTGAATAATTTTTTTTAATATCATTAGTATAAAAAATATAACGTATGCCATATAAAATATAAAATTGCTGAATTGGCACTATATTAGATTGTAACTTACACCGTTTAGAAATCAAAATGAATTGAAATTTAAGTAACGTTTAAGAGAAAGAAAGTTAATTAAATAACACTGCTGATAGCGCAAATGAATATCAGAATATCAGTGGCATTAAATATACGTAATTTTACGTGCCGTCAAATGAGCTAACTTAGTGATTTAAGGGTGGCTCTGTGACACTGACCAACTTTGTCAATGTGTTTCATGAAACTATTCAAGCATCATAGGTGGTAAGTGAATGATTATAGACCAAAGTGATCGATTCTTGTTTGGGATGAAATTGTATTAAAAAATGTCTCAGTTAAATTTATTGGCGAGTAACAACTATAGTGATATCTGTTTCCGTATTTATTATTGCATATTGTACTGATTTCAAGAATTTTAAAAATAACATACTTTAAATAAAACACAATTATTTAACACAATTAAGTATATTATTCAATTTTAAATTCGTTTTCGTATTCAATACGAATGTTTTGTGTACAAATTCATTATATTTTTAACTATAAAAACTTCGCCTGTATCATAAAAGTCTGTTTCCAACGATTTCACGATACATATCAGACCATTTTCTTATATTTAATTTTTTTGTTTCTTTTTTATTCCTTTTCAAATGGAAATTAATTAGTTTTCCGTCGTGCCTTGAAAACAAGCGACTGTTGAACGCGAAACACTTGAATATATATACTTTACAGTTTTATAATTCGTCTTCGTACGTGAGTTGTTTTCCAAGCATGAAACAAATGTAAAAAAAAAAAAAAAAAAAATCAAACTGACACTTCTAAAATATAATTCAACACTTAATATACCAAATACTCCAAAACATTCTATTGATTTTATGCTTATGTAACCAATGATAAATATAGTTGAGAGAATCGTAAATTGGTGTTAATTTTTCTTAAAAAGTAATGTTAATGGTAAAAAATTATCTAAACTTTCCTTAAAAATGTTAAACTGTAAGTCACAAAATAACGTTTTATTGGCGTCCATAAAACGTTTCGACATAGAAACGTTTTCTTCGAAGTTTCATGATCTTCAACGTTTTTCAAACGTTTTAGAATGTTCCTATCAAGGATATTCTATCAAGGATTTTAACCATGAATAAATTGTTCTATACGTGGAATCGTCTACTTGTACCGTAATATTTCAACATAAATAAATTATCCGAATAACATTACGACTCAAATTTTGCAGAAATGAAAGAAATCCTGTTGATTTGCTTGAAGTTTTAGTTAGTAATAGGACACGTTTGTTTGGAGTACAGCGACAGCATCACTCTGAATAATTTGAATGTTAATATTTCTGATCAAGAGCGAAATTTGTTATAAATTCAATTTGATTTTGACGTTCAAATGTGGAGATGTTTTTGAGAAACGCAACCTTGACCTATATCACTACACATATGGGACGCAAATTTTTCTCGTTTTTCCATTTACCGTCTTTTATTTTTTTTTTTTCTTTTCAGCTCACATCCGTCGAAATGGTTCATATTTCCGAACAGCTGGCTTTTACTATTGTTATAAATCTAACAAACTTAGTGTTACGCAAAACCAAACCTTGTTGATACAATTTTTGTCGCAGTTTGATGCCACTTTTTGTTCATGATGCTGAATCATAAACACGAAAGAAGTTTTTCGTTTAAATTTGCGTAACAGTGACAACAACTGTAAAAAATCTGTCAGTTTGAAGATTGTATCAGGTAATTAACATTGATGAATGATATGTCAAAAAATGGCAAAATGTCAATCTATTTTCTTGAATATTAATTTAATCACAAGTGGCATTATATATTAATTAGAATAATTGTTTGATGTATAAAACAAATTTAATAATATTAAGTATTAAGGATAATAAAAACATGACATATATTAATTTATATTATATATAATACCATCGAATGCAAATGAATTGTAACGAAGCATTTTTCTCCGAGTATATTAGGATCAATGGATAAAATGAGATTTCATCACTTAAGTTCTGTAATCGTTTGATTTCCTTGGAAACAAAATACTATTATTTATTAAATTTTAAAACTTTGAAAGTAAAATTGAATTTGTTGGACCTACCCTTATGTATATATTTAAATTTTACATGTTTAGAAAATTGACTGGTATAAAGATTTTGCGTTAACCACAAATATACGTAACAAATAACAAGTTTTGAAAACAAAGTATTGCACTGGTTCATAAAGTTTAATGAAATTAACAATTTATTTGCCACAAATTCTATTATACATGTGAAAATGTTTCGAAATTTCGGAACATCTCCGATAGTGCGGCAGAATCTGTAACAAGGAATTTTCGTTCTGTGTGGAAATCAGGACATACGAAAATCAATACGATTACCTAATTTTTTTTTAATTTCGTGTAAATTTTAAAATTAGAAATAAAAACTATCTGTTGTTTCTCATTACATGAAACTATGTTAAGCTTCTATGCGTATTATTAAATTTTGTAATAAAATCTCAAATTTTATAATAAAATCCACTTTTCCTTTCTTCAAGTTAATTTCGTTCAATTAACTTACGTTAAATATGAAATAAAAAATCTTTCCCTAAAATTAAATATTGTCTTTTCATAATAATAAAGTATATATTTTATCTATTTAAACTTTAGTATTTGTATTTAATTTAGAGATAATGAAAAGTAGCAAATATCATATTTATCATAAAGTTTTATTTGAATTAAACGTTCAATTTACGAGGTGTATAAAGATACTGTTTTCATAGCATCTGATAACTGAGATTAATCATGTACGTAT
>JABFOV010002406.1:0-20009 GCA_022817685.1 Aradophagus sp. ZL-2020 | reverse complement strand
GAAAGACGTTCCTCAAAAAATGTTCAACATACCTGGAAATTTACTTTGTAACAATTCAACGGAACACACTCGCATGTCCAATTGATCTACATGATGTTGACTAAAATACCCAAATTTCAAATTTCTATGACAGTGAATAGTTCCTCGCGATGGACTTAAGGCGCCAACAATCAATTTAAGCAAAGTCGTTTTTCCTGTTCCATTTTCTCCAACGATACAAATACGTGACTGTAAAGTGGCAGTCAGGTTCACGTCTAAGAAGAGATATGGATCATCAGGCTTGGAACCATAACGAAATCCAACTTCGCTCAATTGTAGTATAGGTGGACTCAAGGGTTCGACATCAGGGAACCGAAGAGTTACTTCACTTTCTTTATCAATAGCTTTTAAAACAGGCCTAGAAAATATTTGGAGAAATTATTATATATGTTTAATTTTTCATGTTTGTTATTGATATATTATCTATATAATTTGAACAATATGATATTTAAAGTCAAATGAATTTGAACAAAACGAGTTAAAAGTCAATAGTTTTGCAAAAGTTTTTAAATTAATAAATCAAGAAACTTACAATCTATCAAGCATCTTTATTTTGCTTTGCACACTCGAGGCACGATTAGCGTTGTAACGAAACTTGTCAATAAATTCTTGAACATGAGCTCGTTTAGCTTGTTGAGCTTCATATTCACGTTGTTGATTTCTCTCTCGTTCACCTTTGGTTTTTATAAATTGCTCGTAATTGCCACGATATGTTTCTATCTTTTGTTGTCGTAGATATAAAATGTCTGTCGGTACCTAAATGCAACCAACAAATTTTTTATAATATAAACACCTTTAATTGAATGTTGATCAGACATTAAATAAATGAATGAACATCAACAATGTTAATCTTGTAAAAATTTTATATTCATGTAAAAGATACCGTATCTAAGAAATGTCGATCGTGAGACACTACAAGCAAAGTGTTGGGCCACGATTGAAGATATTTTTCCAGCCAGAGAATAGCTTTGATATCCAACATGTTCGTTGGTTCGTCAAGCAGTAGAAGATCTGGTTTTGAAAACAGCGCTCGCGCTAAAGCCAGTCTCATTCTCCATCCTCCTGAGAAAGCTTTTGTAGGCCAAGATTGCCGTTCGACTGAAAATCCAAGACCTGACAAAATGCCGCTTGCTTTCGCTGGCGCTTTATCAACTTCAGCACTTCTCATTGCTTCATAAACTCGACCCAATTCTTCACCCAAAGCATCGCCACTTTTGTTTTCATCCTTTTCTATCATCGCTTGTAGTTCTGCTTCACGACTAAGCAATATACTTCTTTCTTGATCGCACTCTAAAACTGAGTCTAACGCTGAAGTATCGTTTCCTTCAACTTCTTGTTCAACGTGTAATACTTTTATATGAGATGGTATTCTCAGTTGCTTACTTTAAAACAGAAATAAAAGTGGATAAAACATATATAATTTAGAGCAATATATCTTAATATTTAGAAATTTGTATATTAAAAAGAGTTTTTACATAAAAAAATGTATGATAGTTTATTTCATATATTTTACCTGGATATCATTCGCAGTAAAGTAGTTTTTCCTATGCCGTTTCGACCAACCAAACCATATCGTCGACCGAAAGCTAGAGTTAAATCTGCTCCTTGTAATAGCACTCTATCACCATAAGCGACGTCAAAATTTTCTATTCTAATATCTTGAGTTCTATTTACACCACTCTTTGATTCCAATCTATTATCCTTTTTACTGATCATTTGACTCGCACTAGCCATTTCTTGTGAACAATTTATGCCATTTACTTGGGCAGTCTGCTTGTTGGAATTCATTTCACCTATCCTCTTTTCTAACTTCTGCTGTAATTTAGCTTCGGCCTTCTCTAATTTTTTAGCATCTACTTTCTAAAATAAAATCATCGTTGAAAGTTATTAAATATTATATTATTAATATAATATAATATATTAATATAATATAATATAATATTAATACTGTAAAGTATTATATTTGTATTAACTGTAATGACAAAAAATAAGATACATGTATACACCTTTATTTCCAATAATCATGAACAAGAAGTTTCATACGTATATAATATATGAATTCGAACTTAGACAAATTATTCTATAACTTGTGTTTCCGAATTACGAATAAGTGATGAAACACTATACACAATAATAAAAAAATTAGACAAAATGGTCAATAAAAATCAATATTGATATATTTCTACTGAAGTAAAGACATTTTATGACGAACACTGAACATTTTCTCATGATAATTTTTCTAAATTCTAACCCGTATATTATGTACGTACCGAACTTCCTTCGCATGTAATTATATAAAAAAAAATTGAACGAATCTTATTTTATGTAAATTTAATATCCTGATTAAACCATAAAGTAGTGTTCATTAAACTATAAGATAAATATTATATTAAAAATACAGTAATTCCATTACCATCACATCATCTCTGGTAGTGACCCATATACTTTTAATTTGCTCTACTTGTGCCTCTAAAGTAGCTGCTAATGATCCTAAGTGAACTGGAGCTTCCAATACTTTGTTTGCTCCATTTCTAGATTCTGTGAAATTCTTTTCGTTGCCGTCTTTCAACATATTCAGTAATTTTTCACATATTTGTCTAAAATACATAAATTATGCTTTTAATGGTACATATATTTAACATTTACTAAAATTCAACTCACAAATATTAATGAACGTTTAAAATTATTGTAATAATAAAAATATACCTAATTTCATTTTCAGACTTATCAGCCACTTCGTGCAAAACCTCGCCGATTGCTTCATAAACTTCATTTCCATCCTCAAAATCATCCTTCGAACTATCCAAAATACCTAAAAAGAAATTTTATGTATTACTTATAATTAATTATCAAAATTATCAGAAAAAATATATTAGATTAGAAATTAATTAATATAAAAGACATAAATTGATACATTAATAAGTATTAAAATTCGTAGAAACGAAAAGTAACGTTATTAAATCAGAACTGTTTTTCCAAGTATTTATATGCATTAATGTCACGTTCAGTAGGTAACAATAATTAAATATTTTCTTTCTTTTCTTAAATTGCAGTCATTAATTAAATATAAAGGCCAACCACATTTAATTGCACTTGTTAAGCAATAAAATTATGTCTTACCTTCTACATATTGATATAAGTCGTCGTCTATCATAGGAAACTGACTTTTGATATATTCTTCACACACCGCCATGACAATTTAAATGTGATACGAGTCCAAATATGAATTTTCAATTTGTGTAGGATTAAAATGAGAAATTAATAAAATTAATTACAAATAATGGGTATGCGGTGAAAAATAATCTTCAGTAACAACTAATTCTATAGCAAGTAGCTTCAGAGTCAAAGCATGTCGGCCATATTACCATTTCATGCTTTCAGCATGACTGTGGCTGCAGGAGGAACAAGAGAGATAAAAAATATGTTATCTTTATTTACGTCATGTGTTAAAAAGGGATAATGCGAGACTTATTTGACATTTATTTCTCCGAACCATGTAAATGACAAAATTCTTACCTTTTCTAATTTATTAATGAAATATGGTGCGAGAGAGACAAAATACTTCATATTTAAACATTTCGTTTAAGATTTAACCTAGACTAGAACGTGCAAAACCGATGGGACGTATGGAGAACTGTATAAATGTTATAGAAGTGCATGCAATATATATTTAGTTGAAATTTGTATGATTGCTAAAACAAAATTATTTAAGTTCTAATGTATGATTATACTGAAAGTGTCAATTGTTTATGATGGATGGTATATCAAATATAGTATTCCAGGTAATCAAATTTGATATTATGTAGTCATATATTTTTATACAACATGTAATCATAGTAATTTAATAAAATATATGATCAGTATGATAAAATATGTGAACGTTATTTTTCAGAATCCAGAATTAAAGTCCTTAGAACTGGTTCAATTAAATGTTCCTGGTGATGGAGCTCATATTACAGTTC
The DNA here is from genome assembly GCA_022817685.1 of Aradophagus sp. ZL-2020. Classification (NCBI taxonomy): domain Eukaryota; kingdom Metazoa; phylum Arthropoda; class Insecta; order Hymenoptera; family Scelionidae; genus Aradophagus; species Aradophagus sp. ZL-2020. The sequence goes on along the minus strand of JABFOV010002406.1, from coordinate 16,008 downwards.
CGGCTCTGGTAAACAAATAAATAAATGAATATAACATTTTTTATTTTATATAAATGAATAAATGAAATGATATTACAACATCAAAACAAAAAAAGAAATTAAAAAATCTAATAAATTTTTTTAACAAGAATTCCTACAATTCATATTTTGTTGTAAATTGTTAGGATAACATAATTATTATATTTAATATACAATATTCTATGGTTCTAATATCAGTTTCATTTCATTGTTTTCATTGTTATAAATTAGAGTAAACACTTTGTGGAGAAGCGATATTTTTTACACTATGAAGCTCCAAAATTATTTGAAGCTGATGGTACTGAAATAATTGGTGCAAAAGATTACTGGATTGAGCTTATGAATTATATGATTGAGGATATGATTTGGCTACGTGGCTTACCGTATCACAAGTGAGTTATTTCATATAAGAATGTAATTATTTGATGTATAGAAAGTTGTAGCAAAACTAATGCAAGATTTGCAGTTGATTGATAATTTCTAACTTTTACTACAAAAAATTGTATTTTTCTACAAGATTAAAAAACAATGCGATATTTATTTTCGCTGTTTATCTTTACAAACTTTGATTAATATATTAATTAATTCATAAATATTACAATCCACAGATTCTGGTCGAACATTGTATACAATCCAAAAATCAAGGAATGTTTAACAGTCTATCTCCAAGAATCTCCTGTGTTTTATGATTTGGATTCTTTTCCCGATGATAAAGAAATGAAACAACTATTGAATAAACTATCCCATAACATTCTCATAATATTAGCAAGACTTATAACTAATGCCGAGAGTAAATCAGAATTCATGGACAGAGATATATTAGGAAAGTTACTCTATGACAATTATATATTTACCATCCCGTTAGTGCTGGATATATGTCAACATTATGGCAGAGATAATCAAAAAGTAGTAAAAAAAATTGTAGATGCTCTATTCAAATTGCAACCACTGTACATAGAAGATACAAAACAAACTATTGGACATATTAATCAGGTAAAATACAGATGATGATAATGTTCACAAAGAAGAAGATAAATGATATATTTATTTTTGAGAAATTTCAAGTGAAGCACTTTTACAGAATTATTATTGAAATATCAAATGTAATAAACTTCATTATCTTATTCTTATTTCTCTCTTTCTACATAATTTTATGACGCATTTATTATAATTTTATTTTTGCTAAGGTTTTTCGAACCATAGAACAGAGGTTTGAAAATTTTCCAACTCCTTTTGTTGGTGAAGCCGTAAAGCTGATAGACAAAGGAGGAGCATCTTTAGAAATATCATTAACGACATTAAAAGATATAGTATTACATATTTTGGATGCAATATCTACAACTGAAATATTTTTAAAAATGTATCCACCTGCAATCCCACTTTTTAGTAATGATGAATCCTTCATATCAAGGTTAGCGATTTTCTTGATTAAAATAAATTTTAATAAGCGTTTCAAAATAAAAACTACATTTTGCGAAGAGAATTTGCAGTGTAATAAAAAATGATAATGACAAATTGTATTTTATATTGCAGATTAATTTCAACATATGCATACACAATACCTGAAATGTACAAAAGGCTTCATACTTTTACAGATAAACAGGATAATATTGAACATATTAACAAAATGAGGCATTTATTAGATGTTACTAGAATTGAATCTATAGAGGTTTATCGTATGATATTATACAAAAATTTAGAAGATGTCTTAGAAGCACCGTAAGTTTTAATTACAATCAAACCTCGCTTTGCACAAAACTCAGAAAGCTAATATGTTTAATTGAACAACATGTTCAATTACTTTACATTTTTTTTTTCAAAGTGTGACCTCATATACATTACATTTTCAAGAGATTTATTGCCTGAGGAAGAGATTAGGAATCGAGTGGATTCTTTCATTGCATTGATGTCTACTGCACTTTCTGAACGAGAATTTTATACGGATTATACTAGACTTTATCCATTAGACATTGATATTGATATTTTAACACACATATGCCCTACAATGTATCCTTTAAAAAATATCTTTTAAAAAATATAGTCACAAAAGTTTTGTAATGAAAGAACCAAACTTTAAAATCATATACTTATTTAAATATTTTTTACATTGTGTAAATCTAATATAAATATCAATTTCATTGCCGCACAATTTACATATATTTTTTCTTAACTTGTATAAATAAATTCAGTGATCCTGAAAAAATTCAGTTTCTCACAAAACCTGATGACATCAGTGATGTAAGTACATTTTTATATTGGCTCGTCGAGTTTGCTACTGAGAACCCTGATTATAATATGCAGGGATTTAGAGACTTTTATTGAGGCGTAGCGCTTCAGTTCCAACTTCAAGTCGAACAAAACTGAAGCGCTACATAAAATGTCGCTAATTGTGGCTTGACAAATTTTACCGTAATCATTCGAACAGATTTCATTTCAAGATGCACAAAAATGCTGTTTGCGATATTGACAAAAGTAAAGCGATAGTTTCAAACAGTCAGGTAGATAATTATATTTTAAATTATCTGTTACTTTTTGATAACAACACTATGTTACAGCAACTCACGTTTTTGCCAGTTTTAACAAAAAGAATTAATATTTGCATTAAAAATACAATATATAAGCATTATTGTATCATTTAAATATTCTGCAATCATTGTTTGTTCAATTTGTTGAAAGACAATTTGTGCTGAAGTATTACATTGTATGTTATTCACATTTATTTCATTATTGTATTCATGAACAGTTTTGATGTAATTCTTTCAGAAATGTATTACATAGCGATATATACATTTTACATTCACAAATTACATGAAATTAATTTTGAGTGGTTTTGTTTCTGTTAGGTTTTTTTTCGCTTAAAGTACAAAAAAAAACATACAGTTAAAATTAATTTTATGCATAAGTTTTGATAAAGTCTCCAAGTCCCTGCTCTAACATTTTACATTTTTATTAATTTTATTCTTTCATACCTTTAAATTAAAATTACATTTTAATTATTTTATACAGAGGAATGTTAATAAATCAAGTCAGTTACAAAATGATGTGAAAAATGATGATGAAGTTTCTGAAGAACATCTGGCGTTTCTTGTATCTGAAGTTAAAGACGTTTTGTGCGATCTAGATGAAGGATTAATCTTGGTACTTCCATCTCTGATTTCATTTTTTTTCTTTTTAGATCACTTATTTTCTTGAGTAAAAAAAATTTAACTTTGTATTTTATTTTTTTTAGAAATGTCTTAAATATTATAAATATAACAGTGAATCTGTGATAAATGCAGTATTAGAAGATACATTGCCATCAGAAATTAAAAATCAAGATATATGTGTTTTGACTGACTCAAACGACAAAAAAGTAAGTTAAAAATTAAAAAAAATATTATGCAAGGTTTTCTTTATGTAATTTTATACATGATCTCTGAATTTGTGTTTTATTTTAAGGACTCTGAAATAATTATTGATGAAATTGACGATTTGTGTGATAGAGTTACAAATACCATCATAGCTGCTGGAAGTAGTGATCAAAAGAGGTGAGAAATAGTAATTACATTAAACCTGTGCTAATAAAAAACACAAACTACTTTAAAATTGTAGTTTGTTATTTATATTGCTCATTTAAATATTTTACTGTAGTAAAATTGCTTCCATTTTCACAGCACTCACGAACATGAAAATCTTCATCAAATGTTAGATGAAAAATCCCATATTAGAGAAAACAAAGCAATTTATGAGAGATACAATCTTGTAGAAGATTATGAAAGTGATTACGATGATACATATGATGACTTGAATGATGTGATGAATATTCAAGATGATGCGATTGAAATTGATAGACCATTTATAACACCTAGGGTAAGTCTTCAAAATGTACTGTTTTCTTCTCCTTTTTAAAGTAAAATTGTGTAATAATTGTGGTTGCTATTATACAGGTCCTTTCAAAGAAAAAAAATCAGCAAGAAGTCGTGGTGAACAATGAAGATGACTCTGAAGAAAATGAGGAAAAAAGAAATACTTCGAGAGATTTTGTTGAAGATCCTGCCAAATATCGAGCGAGAATGGAAGAAAGGAGAATGAGTAAAAAAGGAAAAAAGGGAAAGATTCCATCAGAACGAGACGTAACTGGTATATCATTTTATACCTTATTCATATTTTTAATGTAATGTCATGTCATCATAGCCATGAAATTATTGAAAAAAAAATATCAAATTAAGAATAAAAATATCAACAAGATTTTAATGCCAAGTTAAAATAAATGTTGCAATTCTTTTTTATAACAAAAACTATGTTCTTGTAATAGGTAAACCAAAGGGACAAGGACAGGACAAAACTGTTACAAGTAATAGGAATTATAAAAGTACGCATAAATCAAGCCAAGCAAATCACAACAGACGTACGGGTGCGGCTTGGAAAAAGCAACAGGGAATGGTTCCATCTTGAATAAATGTTTATACAAATCAAATAAAAAACGTTTAAATATTATAAATTTTAATTACAAGTGTAAACATACATTTCTATTGGAAGATCCAAGATACAATTTTGCAATAATTAAAAACATTTTATGGATATAATTAAAAGATATATTATAATAATCTTCAATTTTCTTCGCACTTGGAAAACATTGGCTTGCATAAGTGATTTTATATATCTTTCTTTATAATCTATGATCCATAAAAAATGTAGCAATAATTTATTTAGATACAATTCATGTCAAAATAAATTCAAGATTTACTTATTGTTTTGATTTATTCATTTTTGTTAAAATAAAATAAGTTGTTTTGCAGTGTTGCGTTTGCAAAAAATATATCTACACCTTAATTTTATCATAGAAAATGCTCTTACATTGACTTAGATTTGCATATAAAATTCAAAACTCAACAATAAATTTAAAGGCTAATTATTAAGAACAAGAGTAGTCAAAGTTATTACTTAATAAAATAGTAAATTAGAAATCTATATAAAAATAAACGTCGATTTCTGTATTCCTGATCTTTTTTTTTTTTTTTTCTAATTGTATTGAATTCAAAATTTTGATTTAAATAATTGTCTTGTGTTTTACAAAATATTCGAAAAATAAAAAAAGTTAAAGCTTTTGTTTTTTCTACTTTTTAGTGGCACATGAGAAAATGCAAACAGGAAATAATGATAGTTTGTTATATCTAAAAGCAGATATAATACACTTGAAATATGTACATGAAAAGATGGAAGTCAAATACCAGTACAAAAGTTGCTGACTTACAGACATGACATTAATGTTAAATGTATAAAATAAAGATACAAATATAACATCTTAAAATTTGACCCAAATCTTAACGTCAGTAATAATGAGTAAAATTATATTTTTGATAAATAAATATAACTTTTTTTTGACAAGTTAACAAAAAAAATTGCCTGTTACTGATATATATATGACATAATCGGTACAAGCATTTTCTACATTCAGACAAATATTGCTGTAATACTAATTATTTTATCTACATTCATAAATTACTCTTTAATAAATATACAAATTTGATTAAGGTAAAATTTTAATAATTATAAAAATAAAATCAATCATTAAAATCTCGCGATATAAATAAATCATTTCAAATTTATATTTAAAATTATATTCTATACAAATGAACGTGCTAAAATTATCTTTAAAATACTCAGTTGTGTAATTTAGCATAACTGGATGATATTTTTAAATAGCAAATTTATATTTTCAATGTTTTAATAATAGCTAAATCTTTAATGCGAGTCATTTCAGAGGTAATTTTATCTTTGTGCAATTTTTCCCAACTATCATTATTTGAAGAGTCTGCTAAATTTTGTACACTTATCAGATGTGTAAACATTTTCGTCATGTTACCATAATAATCTAACTGTATCATGATTAAAGCATAAACAAAAGGTTTAATAATCCTAAGTCTCTTATCTATTAACGCCTTTAAAGTTACAATTAAATCACTGTGAAATTGTTTCAATTCTTTGGCTAAGCCTTCAGCAGTCTTATTTTCAATTTCCAACTTAGCTATATGACTGGCAATTCTGTCTTTCTTTTCTTGAAGTTTTTGCAGGCGATTATAAGTCATTCTCCAATTTGTTACAAGTTCTTCTCGCTTTGCTAAACTAGCTTCAATTTTAATTAACTCCTCGCGAAATTTCTTCAGAGGCTCTACAAATGTTGTCATGCATAATCCTTTTATGCTATGAACACTTCTTCCCACCTGTGAAATACAGATGGAATTATAATTATTCAATAAATATAATGATCATGAGTTTTTACTTTCAATATATTGTAGATAATTATATATATATAATTATCTTAACGTAATTACTGGGAAAGAATATTAAATTCCCAGTGAACAATGCTCGTCAGAATAAAATTAATTTGTAATGAATTATCTTATACCTGAGTTGTAACAGAAGTGTAATCTTCCACTATATTTCGTAGTTCATCATTGATATGAACTAAACTGCATTCACTCAAATGAATATTTAAATGCTGATCAGCTTCATCTACAGCCAACATCTGTTGACTGTATTGCTTCACTTTTTTTATTAAAAATTTACTAGTTTCTTCAAATCTGTAATTGAATTATTTGTTTGTATGTACATTCTTTAAACTTTTCCCTTTAACCAACAATATGACTTACTGCATAAGTTTCTGCACCAAAAAATCTAGTTCCCTATCTTGAACTGTAGGTATAAGAGGTGGTGCAGGTGAGGGCCTTATTGTTAATAGTTTCTTTTTCAAAGGATTCCTAAAAAAATGTAAAACCTTAATTGATATTGAAAAAAATTGATATATGTAAGTCTAATGATTCAATACATTTTTTTTATACACAAATAACATTTTTCTTTAATTTGTACTTTTTGTTAAATTCTGTATATCAAATAGTATTTATTTACGTACAATTGATAGAATTTATTTTGAATAAAAAATTAATTTTAATAATCCTAAAAATAGTCATTTTGAAATTTACTTACCACGTCATTTTATAAGAAATAATATTTCATTTGAATGGCATTAATACAACAATATGTAATGTTCATATTAATGCATATTCAATTGTTGAATAAGAGTTTCATAAAGAAAATCACATATAAGTTATATAAGTGACATAAAACTGACATTGTAAACACTAAATAAACTCCATACCGTTCATTATAATCAATCCTAAGTATAAAGTATGATTTATACTACTGACATGAGCATTAATAGCGGTAAATCATTTTTTCATAATAATGATAACAATCGTGTTGTAAAATACACTTAATTTAAACATCAATGCACGTTTGATAAAAACGAAACTCGATTTTACGGAAGTGTCATGTTCATTTGATAAAACATATATCTATAAGTTTCTTCCATTATGTTTCATTCCTGCTTTCTAACTAGAGGAAGATAATCCTGAGTAATCTTACATTTACTAAGAATAAACAAAATTATCATACCCGTTTTAATGATACAATCAAAAAATATTCCTTTGATTTACGTGAGGCACTTAAAAGTTTTGGTTTTATTTATTTATTTATTTATTTTTTTTTTAATTGTCAACTAAAAACAAAGTTATATCTATCTCTTTTTTTTCCACTTAATGTTAATTGATTGAACAGAGATGTGTAATAAATCGATTTTATCTCTTATCCAATGCTTCATAACAATACAGTGAGTAAGACGAAGATAGCGACAAGAGGTGGAAATGTGCGATCACCAATTTATAACTGAAATAACTAACAAACCAACCAATGCCTAATATCGGCGGCGTCGTTCTAAGGTTATAGGTTACGTTTTTATTCTCATTTTCATATGCTAACAATTTGTTCCAAAAAAGAAATTATTGTAAGTATAATTTAATATTGTAGGTTTTGTTATTAATAGGTTTAAATGAGTTTTAGTGTTAACGTCTTTATTAACAAGGAAATGTAAATTGTTATCTATACTGTACATTAATCAATCAACCAATTTCAAAATCATCATGTTCTATTGATACTTGTACATTGTTATTATTTACTTTATTATATATATTACATTTATTATGAATTTGAATTATATAAAATAAAATCAAACAATCAATCACAGTTATTTATTATATCATGTTTTATTATCAAGGAAAAACTGTAGCTTCATAAGTAGTTATTATTTATTTACAATTTTTGTTGCAATTGCGTAATATTTGATTAAAATCAATATATTCATTAAATCATTATTTTATTATTATACAACAATTACGAATAATGTATTAAACAATAATTAAATTTTCAGGTTGTAAAAAGAAATAAACACAAGAAGTAATAAAAATGGCTGGTGGAATGTTATACGGAGGAGATGAAATCGGGGCTTTAGTTTTCGACTTGGGTCACCATGCTTTACGAGTGGGTTATGCTCAAGAAGATACACCAAAAGCTGAAATACCAGCAGTTGTTGGTATCTGCGAAGATGGGAACTGCACTGCAACAAAGAATGAGCCTATGGACATTGATGACAAAAAACCTGATAATAATATAACACAATCAGGAACAAAGTATTATATAGACACAACTGCGTTACATGTTCCAAGAAAGAATATGGAAGTTGTCAGCTATATGAAAGATGGCATGATTGAAGATTGGGATCATTTTGAACAAGTAATTTGATTATTGATTGACAACATTTATTACAGTGACTTTATAGATAATTCATCTTAACTGTTTACAAAAATTAATGATGAATTTAAAAATAGAAGAATCAAATTATTTATACATTTGTTATTCATTTTATTGAATTATTAGTAACAAGGTAATTTTTTTCAGGTTTTAGATTATACATATTCCAAAGTCATTCAGTCAAACGCAGAGTATCATCCAGTATTATTTTCCGAATCCCCATGGAACGTTCGTAGCAAACGAGAAAAGCTGACTGAATTGATGTTTGAAAAATATAATGTACCTGCATATTTTTTAGTTAAAAATGCAGTGCTTGCAGCATTTTCCAATGGCAGAGCTACGGGTATTGTTGTGGACAGTGGTGCTACTCACACTTCAGCTGTGCCAGTGCAAGATGGTTTTGTTTTAACCCAAGCGATTGTCAAATCACCACTAGGTGGTGACTATATAAGCATGCAGTGTCGACAGTTTTTACAAGTATATATAACATATTATTTTTATTTTATATGATTCCAGTTTCAGTTAACAAATAAAGAAAAAAAAATTAAATTAACAATAATAATTCTAATAACAATTTGAAATCGAAATAGGAAAATGACATTGACTTATCCCCAACATACATGGTCGCTAGCAAGGAAGTAGTCAAAGATCATGACAAACCACGTTGGGTAAAGAAAAAAAACCTTCCAGAGGTGACTAAATCGTGGCATAATTATATGGTGAAAAAATTGGTGCAAGACTTTCAGGCTACAGTTCTGCAAGTGTCAGAGACGCCATATGATGAAAAAATAGTTTCAACGATTCCAGCAGTGCAATACGAATTTCCCACAGGTTATCATCAAGTGAGTAATAAGTTTTTTATTTCTTCTAGAATATATTATTAAAAATTTATCAATAAAATTAATTTAACGCATATGTGCTTTTTTATTTGCAGGATTTTGGAAGTGAAAGGTTTCGTATCCCAGAGGCTCTTTTTGATCCCAGCGTTGTGCAAATGCGAGGAGGAATGGTTGGTAACACAATGCTTGGAGTTGGACACATTGTTACAACCAGTGTTGGAATGTGCGATGTTGATGTTCGACCTGCTCTTTATGGAAGTGTAGTTGTTACCGGTGGTAATTCATACATACAGGTAAGTATATATGAATGCACTTAAAAATTGTATATGCATACCATAGAAACACTTTTTTATATATATATAAAATTGATCAATTTAAACAGAACGTAATATTAAAAAAAAAAAAAAAAATTTATAGGGATTCCCAGAACGTTTAAACAGGGATTTGTCTGTAAGAATACCATCGAGTATGCGACTAAAATTGATCAGTGCAAATGGTTGTGCTGAAAGAAGATTCGGAGCATGGATTGGTGGATCAATTTTAGCGTCAATAGGCACTTTTCAACAGATGTGGATATCCAGTCAGGAGTATGAAGAAAGTGGTAAAAGTCAAGTGGAACGAAAATGCCCTTAAATATCAGCTATTTTATAACAACAACATGAAATTCACTTATTTAACAATAGTTTATGTATTTAAAAGCATATTGATTGGAACAGTCTGTATTATAAGTTTTCATTATAATATACCGATAATAAATATTTGTAAAGTAGTATAACTAAATTTTAAATAATTTCAATTTACTATAATGACGGTGTAATAATTATATAAAATATGTTTGGAAGTATTTGCAAACATTATTACAAGAATGTGTTAGAAGAGAAAAATGTAAACTTGTCTACATTTTTCAAAATGGATTTTTCATATGATCAAATTTGTAAAACTTTGGATATTTCTCTATAAAATATCTGTGAGATATCTGTAGGACATTTTTAACGAATATAACGTTTTGCAAATGTTTCAAACAGTTTTTTTTTAGATTGACATTTATGTAATCAATGTATATCTTTTAATCTTAGAAACCTTAAACAATTATTGTTTTATTTCTGCACAATTCAGCAATTATTGATTGCTGAAAAATTATGTTTTTAAAGAGATAACACTTGAAAGTGTATTTTTTGTAATAATTAAAAAATTTATTATGTATATGTAGACTTTTATTGGCATCAGAAGAAATATTCAGCAGTACTACACAATATAATACTTCATAATATAAACTAAAAAAATTGTTTCAGTACAATTTCATATGTTACATTTGAAATTATTAGTATCAACTTTTTTTACAGTTCATACAATAAATTATAATATTTTTCATATTTCATTAACCAGTTGTCAAGCACTTTTTATAAAGTTAGCTCCATCACTACTCTGCTATTTTCAATATTTTCAACTTTTGTTATCAGCGTTCTTACATATTTAAAGAAAAAAAAAATGTTAAATATTAAATATATTTTATGGCCATTTTCACACATAAACTTGATATTTCAATGGTTGACAAATTCTCACTTTATCAACCATCGAAGCACATTCATCATTATTGAAGAATGGATACTTTTTTGACAAAATATGTTATCAAATAATTTAAAAAATATCATTTTTAATAAAAATTTATATACTCTCCACAAAAGTTTTTATGTTCTATGAACACTTGAATTAATACTATTCTTTCTATTTGTGTACAATTATTTTTTCTTCAATAAATAAAGATATATTATAATGTTGAACTCAATTAATTCAAAAATGATGTTTTTTTTTCTTTTTTTTTTTTTAGTGAGAGTTATAAATTGTGAAAATTGAATTGAATATAATAAAACAAGGTAAAAACGTATAATCTTAAAATCATAATTGTAAAATTTATTAAAACAATGCTTGAATTAACAAAGTTCAACTTTTTTAAAAATATAATTTTTTGTTATAAATTAATAATCCAAATATATTAATTGAATTTTATATTCATATGTATATATATTGATTCGTCTACAAATTAAATATTTTCATTATGATAACACATTCAATACACATTGTCCCTCTTATAAAATATGAATCGAAAATCATCATCAAATAGTTATGAAAACTTATGCGGAAGCGCGTTTTATAACTTAAAATCTCTGCATTAAAAATAATACATCTTGGATACGTACGTTGCAATTAAAAATATCGCATTCGGCATAAACTTCTCATCTGAATACTATGTTTTTATATCTTCACAAGAAAATTGAATCACGCTGAACAATTATTATCATTAATAATGTATATATTTATGTGTTTATGAGTGTATTTATATAAATAAGAAGATAGTGCAATGCAGCAGGCTCATCCATAATCGACAGTAAGTGCACTCAATCCTTTTTTCTTTATCGCTTCAGCTACTGCTTGTTCCAATAAAAAGTCCTGTTGCTGATCATTATCATACATTTTATCTTTCACAGGAACATCTTCATTCTCTTCTTCCAAACTTTCAACGTTGTCACTAATACAGCTGTTTAGAAGAAATTGATACAAATTTCTCTCTTTATTGCTGAGGTTGCACTGCATATCGTACAATACGTTATCCAACAAAGGTTGTGACTGAGTGAAACTTGTCGAACAAACTAGTCCATGTCTTTGTATCGCCATCGAAACAGCTTGATCTACCATATTATCAAGCTCGTTCATAATATCATAATATGGATTGATAGAATATGCAGGAATAGTCATTTCATTAATGGCATTGTCTTCAGAGGCTTTTCTAACTTGCCATGCTTGCCACTCACGTAATTTTCTTCGCTTTTCTTCGTCATAGTTGCTTTGAAAATTGCTGCTGGTTCCCGCTTCTTTGTAATCATCTAAGCTGGAAATGGTCTGAAAAAGAATTGGACTCTCAACACTTTCAAAACGCTGGTTTATTCAGTTTGTTCTATTCATGATCTATGTTGTTTGATTTTGCTTGCCAATAATAAGGTTCTTTTGGAAATGCAATTTTTGCTTATTAAAAAATGAAATGATCTATTTTTCACTTTATATGCAATTGTATGAGTGAAATTAATTTTAGTATAATTGAGATGTAATAAAAAACAAAAGTTTTGTTTCATCATTTTATTTTCACTTTTTGAAAAATAGAAAAAATAAAATTTATCATTAAATAAGTAATTACTGAAAATGTTAATAATTTATATTATGTTTTCCGACGGAATGAAACGAAAAGTTCTATAATAAATAAAAGTTGCGCACATACAAACATGCATGTTTACAGTTCATATGACATGATTAATATAGTCTAAAAATATAAATAATTAATTAATTACAATTATTTTAAATTTTAATATATATTTTGGTATACTTTTATATTATTTTCAATTAAATATTTTATAATCAACTGATTAAATTAATTAAATCTTTAATCTATTACATGACATTCTGACAAGCCCTTAAACAATTGCAATTTTTCACTCATAATATTGCATTATTAGAATCAAAGTTTTTACTTTAAGATTTGATTTACTGAAATACTGGCTCAGAAAGTTGCATTAAACCAAGATAAATGGAAATAATAATAAATAATAGCGTTAGCTTGTATGCCCTTTCGTCAGACTTCTTCCTAACAGAAGTACAATAGTTAGCCATTTTAAGCGTCAGCAATCGCTCGACTCAAGCCCAGTGAAATGGTGATAGCTACGAAAAGAAAAGAGCGCTATTTACCGCTTTGTTGTAATCAATTGTTTGCGTCAGCAGTGTACGTTGCTTTTTTGGCGAAATCTTGTCACATTCTTCAACATCCGTTGCCATTTTTCAACAACTCACGGTAAACTTTTTCACTCCTTCTCTCCTCCCAGTCACTTCTTTTCTACTTCTCCCGCTTTTACTCGTCTTGGTAGATAGAGATGGAATATAAAATAACAGAGCGCATGCGTTCATTTCACTGCTTTGTCGCTCCTACACTAAATCTGTACAACATTTTAATATTTTAAAATTTAAACAAAAAAATTCTCAAAATTGCCTCAAATAGAATATTAGAAAATACCTAATTAAACGCAAAAAAGTTAATTATTTTCTATAACACTTACCAGATAATGACTTTTAATTAATTTAATTCATGTGCACTTTATCCTTGTCTAAGTTGTGAAATGAAATGAGACAAAAGATTGATTTTTGTTGTTATATTATAATTTTTAATATAGTCATTATTTTATTACACAGTTAATTGAAAATATATTTATTAATATTATGAAATTAATTTGTTCCAAGGTTGTCTTGATAGCGACATCTAGTAATTATTTTCACAACTAAACATTTACAGCGCGTGGCGGTTTTTATCTTTGGACAAACTCAATAACAACATCTCCATATTATACTATGATTCTTTCCATTACAACAGTTAACGGCGTGCACGTGGCTGAAGTATAAATTATCGAATTTAAGGAGAAATAACGAATAAAATTGGTAAGTGGTGCAAAAATTACGTTTGTTTCACGATAAATGTGTATGATGTCCGAGTTTCGGTGCACTATGTCCCTCAAAAATACTCGATTCGATGGTATCTATGAAAGCAGCCAATCCTCTTGTATAGGCTAATTACATTTTACAAAACAAGTGAAATTTCGGTTTCTTTGGCTTACATTTACAATTCATAAAATCGTAAACATTCCAAACATTCCGCATCGAGTTAATCATATTTTTGATTCATTTAAATATCGATATTTTATGTATATAATATGTGATTGTGAATGCATGTGTTTAATTATAATTTTTATTTATTGCGAAAGCTGACATATTATAACATTGTGTGAGCAATACCTTCCTTTTTTTCATTTATTTGAAGAAAATGAAGTGATTTTGACATGTGTAAAAGTTTTTAAATATAGAATAATGACCATTTAATATTAATTTTGTAATTTTATTTTATAAATTGGTATGACTAAGATTGATTTTATAATTATTATTTCTTCAAAGAGTAGAACTTGATTAAAAAAAGTAAAAGAATAATATCTTGCTTTTTTGGAGTCAATGAAAATTAGTTGGTTCATTGACTTGAATTTATTTGAGAAAAAAGGATGGAGTATGTGCTATTCTGATTGGAGTAGTTTCAAATTTCCAAGAGACCTCTACTATGAGTGTTAATTTTGAAATTTCGCAGTATTTCATAAATTTTCTTTCTAACATAATTGTAATCAAATGAAAAATCTAAAGAAAAATAAAATTAAAAATTACAAAGAGACAATAAGATAAAAATAATAAAAAAATATAAATGAATATAAATAACGGTACTCTGAAACTGCTTCAGTAAAAAATAAATAGAATATAAATTATTCATTTGTTGATAATTGTTAAATAGGTGATGTTCTCATTGTCACATTGAAATAATACTATTATTTATATAGATTGAAACATATAAAGAAAAAAAAAAAGAACTTAATTAATTAATTTTAATTTTAAGAATCCTTTGCTTGGTAGTAACTTAATAAAAAAAAGTAAAGTGAAAAGTTAATAATAATAAAAAATAAACAAGTCAGTCAATTCAAAGAATAATAATTTAATATTCAATTACAGTGAGATGCCATTGGCGAAAGATTTTTTGCACCCTCATCCAGCTGAGGAGAAGAGGAAACACAAATTGAAAAGGCTTGTTCAGAAACCAAATAGTTACTTCATGGACGTAAAATGCCCAGGATGTTACGCTATTAAAACTATATTTTCACATGCGCAAAAACCAGTTGAATGTGATGGATGTCGTACGATATTGTGCACACCCACAGGTGGAAAAGCGCGTCTCACAGAAGGATGTTCGTTCAGGAAGAAGCCTCAATGTTAATAACATTTTATAAATTATTCACTACACTCTTTACATTCGATAAATAAACATGTGAAAAATCTCTCTTTCTTATCATTTATAAGATCCCAGAGTTATTTTAACTTATTATCAATTCAAATAATTTGGGTACTAATTGTTCATGGATTGTAAAATGTTTATGTATTATTGATGTAATTAAATTTTATTATTATTAATAAAGTGTCTGTTTTCATTTTAAAATGGAAAACCAGAAAATTTAGAAAACAAGATATTTATAAATTATAACCTTCATTGTATATAAACATTTTGTATTTTGATTAAAAACATTCACCTATAATATAATAATGGAAATTTACAATGATACCAAAATTTAATACTTAGCCTATTTTATTTTTTGATGTGGCAAAAAAAATGTAAAGTCTTCTCTTTACTATTCAAAAATAAAAAAAATAAATTTACATACAATTCAATAATTGTTGTAATGAAATTAAAAAAAACATTTTTAAAATTCAAATGTGAATTGATAAAAGATAGAATAAAATATGTATTAAAAACTAATAAAAATAAATAAAACAAAATACTGCATTGACCTTGGTATTATTTTTATTTTTTTTTTATGAAAAAAAGATGATAATTTTTTTGAGCTTCCGTAATGAGTTGAAAGTAAATAATTATTTTAAATTATTACTTTGCAAAAATAAC
>JABFOV010002405.1:0-20022 GCA_022817685.1 Aradophagus sp. ZL-2020 | reverse complement strand
ACTGTAATTCACACAACTGAGAATGGGATTTTCACATTTTTAACCGTTTGTGCTGTTCACATTGTGCAGAAATGTGCGCATCACAAGCGCGTTTGTGAATTACACACCAATATTTTTTCCGTGTATTTTCCAGGTAAGAACAAATTACTTTATTCTTCATTCCTCAATTATTAAAACATCTCTGTTAATTGCAAGTCTACGTATTAGATTAGTATAAAATTATATTTATATCAAGACATTATGTAACAAAAATAATTTTTTTCCATTAATTATTCACATTTACTTACCAAATACAAAAAAATTAATATTATTTTACTTCTTCTAAAATAATAATCTTATATATATATAATAAAAATTGATATAATGCTTGTAAAACAGGTGGATTGTTATCCCAACCCCCGCGAGATCTTATGCAACAAAAATATAACTCGATATGGTCTTGGCTAGATTTATATGTAAGGAAGTACTTAAGTGGTTTTGAAATATTTATTAGTAAATCTGAAGCTAATTCGCGAAAACTGTTTATATCAATTAAGAATCCAATAGCAAAAGCTTTTCTATTTGTATTTATTATTAGTTTATCGTTAATTTTTAGTTATTTTATGTAACTTTTGCACTCTTCAAGTCTGTTTGTCACAATTGCCATGTTTGCTATAGAAATCGGTGATTTGAAACCAGTACCGTAAACACTTCTTGTATTTAATATATCGAACAACATGTCAAATATTCTTAGAAACTTGCAAGTAGCTTCGCTTCCTTTAAATTTAGGACATCCTGACTCTCGCAAATAATCGATTACATCAGCTACTCCACTACTTATTGTCTGCGCTGCTAGTGAAACTTTCATTTTTTTATTTGCATAGTTTACGTGAGTTTTTGATAATTTGTTAGCAAATTTAAAGCCTTCCGATTCTTGTATTTCATTTAATTGTTTAAAATGTTTAAAAGAAATAAATCCTTCAGAAGAATTAATCTCTTTCTCTGCAAAAGTATTACGGCACAGTTTCAGCATATGACACGAATTCATGATTGCATAAATATTACAGCCATTAATGGGATGTTTAAAATGAGTAACTGGTGAGTCATTTTCATCAAACTTGAACCGGCAGCCCAAATTTTGTAAAGTACTTAAATTAGTGTTTGTCCCATCACATGTTACCGATCTGACAATAACTCCAACAACATACAGCTTTTTTATAGCTTCATTAATTAATGAAGCTTGAATATCTGGATTCACGCGTTTTACAAAAAAGTGAGCAAGAGGAATTTTAAATTTAGTCGAGTAGGAAACGATTTGAAAAGCTGACACTTCAGTGGCAATGTCTGTGCGATCATACTGAATATTCAGTTCGTCCCCCGCTTTACCGTAATCAACATATCCACATAAATTGTTCTTTCTGATTTACTGATAATTGACTTCTAATTGACATACCATCAACAATAAGACTATCATCTTTAATAAAATCTGAACGTAAAGTCTCTTGTTGAAGGAAAGCAAAAACTCCGCTTACGAAACCAACCTCACATATATTTTCACCAATCATTCTACGTAAAGTTGATTCGTCTGAAAGATTTAGTTTGGTGCGCAAATAATTGTAAGCCTTGGGTGAATAGAAGTAAACAGTGGAGGCGAATTCTTTCATTTTGTCAGAATAGCGTTTTTGAGTATTTTTTCGTGCATTATTTTCCACCTCATTTTTGAAAAGTTCCAAGTCAAAACCGGAAAATCTACGAAGCAAGGCATGCTCAAGTTCATCAGGGCAAAATGTTTTACCTTGTTTCTTCAAAACTTTTACTACAGTTTGAATATTGTTTAATTTTGCTTCTCTTCGGCGCAATCTGTCTTGTAATATCCTAATTTTTCTTCGTAAAATGTCTTCCTTGACAGATTGTGGTAGTTTGTGTTTCATTCCAGATGTACTGGGTTCCTAGTATGAAAGTAATATAATACATTATGTTAGCGTAATTTCAAATCATGCGTTTAAATAAATAATTCATGCGCGCGCTACCAGATGTCGTCATAGTGATCATTGGCGGAAACAGGGAAAAAACGGTTGTAGTCGACTTAGTTGCTATTTGCCAGCCGCCAAGCAAACACCGGCCTGAGCATTAGTAAAGATTCTAAATAAACTTTTATATTATTTTTATTACAAGTTAATTGTCTTGAACCGTTATTTACGAAATCCCTGGCCATCCTAACAATTCAGGAGTGGGATTGAGTCGGCGCGATCGCAAAAAGAAAGAAATTCGGTGAATTCTTTCGAGAAGTTTCTACACGTTGCGCGTCGGCGCGAGAAATACGCTGCCTTGTTCGGGCCCAGGTTGACGAGCCGATTGGGTCGAGGAACGGATTTATCGAGACTTCGTGTTGCTGATGCTGAGCGATGCAGAACAAGAGTGGTCTGCGACTTTTGGCTGATGCTGCAGTCGGGACAGGTCCGGAGAGGCAAGGGTTAGAGAACGAGCAAGTTCAAAATGGCGGCGTTCAAGAAGAAACAGACGAACGGCAGACAACGGTGACCAACAATCTTGATGTGATTCTTGCGGCTTTGGCGAGAGCGTCGGCAGACAACGCAAGAATGATGCGAGAAATGCAGCGGGCGAGCCAACAGCGACAATTTGGCGTGCTTCCGGACCTATCGCATAATATTGCCGATTTCAACGGGTCGGAAGGTCCAGCAGCGGCGCGTGCCTGGCTCAGCCAATTAGAATCAACGGCCACATTACATCAATGGACGCATGAGGTAGCGTTCGATAGTGTTCCCAAATGAGTGACTTTGTCATCAGATCTGGTGTTTTCAAATTTTTTTCAGTGACACTTTTTTTTAAATTACAACACGTCGAAAATCTGGTGTTTTTAACTCTCAGTTGTGAGGTTTTGGTGACAAATAAAATTTTGGATAATTATTATGAATTGTAATTCACAGTCATTCAGAGTGATACCCTGTTCAGTGATCTCACCTTCGTATGCAACTTCATTATTGTGGTGGAGGACAACGATTTGAATTCTCTTCTGACTCAGCTATCAAAACAAAAACGGAAAACAAATTTGGGCTATTTGAGTGGATGATAAGTGGACAAAAATTATAAGTGTGCTATTGTCAAATACTCCTGTTGGCTCTCTTCATGGACGAGAATCAGAATAGTGATGAAACTGTCATCGAAACCGTTGAGCCCTTGATCATCAAAAAAGAAACAAAACAACAATTGGAAATTAATGGATACTTATTTTTCCGTAGATTGCCAAGTAAGGGAATTAGCCATTTCGAAATCTGTTGTACTATTTAGTCCTTCATTAACCTTTTTTTTTGGTTTTTCGTTATCAGGTGAATTTGTTTTTATAGTTTTATCAGAATCGACAGATGGAGTCTCAAATGAAGGAGTTTCGCCTCTGAAAATACTGCAGATGAGCGGTACGAGATGGCTGTCCATAGAATTAGCTTTAAGGCGGATTTTAGATCAATGGCTGGAACTGAAGACTCTTTTTGAGATTGTGCGTATCAAAAAGTCTGCTATACAAAAAACTGCAAAAGACTGCTATACTGCAGAACTACTCTACAGTAACTACAGAGATCCAGCAAACAAGTTGTACTTGATGTACGTGCACTCGGTACTTTCTGATGTTCAGCGTGCTATCGCCGACCCAGCCAAACTGCTTGATGATCTGAGTGGTTTACTTCGTACAATTCCATCGAGGATTCTCATTCCATCTGCCAGGATTAACATTCATACGGATAACATCGCGAACTTCGTCGATCCGAATGCTCCGCTTGGCTATCGTTTTGTGCAAAGATTAGCTGAAGCGGACATTTCACCAGAAGCTAGAAAATGATCAAAGATCGACGCATGTCGTTCACTCTTAAGTTGATTCGGGAATTACAAGGACGCTTGCCCATAGATGTGATCGACATGATCGGAACCATGAAATCATACAAACATGCCAAAGAGTTGCCTGGAAGTTCAAGTTCAGCGACAGATGATGACGATTCAAACAATTTGTGTGATATCATGTCTAGCCTTAGAACCGTCGAAAATTTATAAGCGTGCAACTATTTTTATAAATCAGTTTTGTAACCACGTTCGTTAAAAAAATGTTGATTTTCTAAGAATCTTCATTTATGGATAAAGAAATAATATATGATGTATAATATTGTATAAAAAATTATGTCTAATAGTCTCTTCTTTCATTTTATAAAAACTGTGATTCTAAAAGTTTATCAGGCATTCTTTATCTTAGCTATTTCTCGCCTTTTTTAAATTTTTATCTGAAAATGTTTCAAGAATTTTGTTTAATTAACATTTTATTGTGGTTTTTTAGACGAAAAAGTAATTAAAATATTGTTTTTATTATGAAATATAGTTGAAAACATTCTAGTGACTTTTATTTATAAAAGGTGTCTTTCTGACATTTATCTGGTGACGTTTTGTTTGACCGACTTGACAACGTTGGCGTTCGAAACGGCGCGTGCGCATTTAGTCCGAGCAGCGCGCAATTGGTACATCAGCCAAATGGACGCCATTAAAGACTGGGTAACATTTCGACCGGCATTTAAGGCGACTTTTATCGGTGTAAAGGCGCTGGCACAGCGATGGAAAGAAATGGAAGGCAGGGTTCAAAAACAAGATGAGCCCATCCGAGAGTACTTCTTCGACAAAGTTCGACTTTGTAAAGACGTGGGACTTGGCGTGGATGAGACGAAGACTCAGGTGGCGATCGGGCTATGGTCGCGTGAAATCAGTCACACGGTTTCAAGCAAGACCTATGCCGATCTCAACGCCATCTTGCGAAGCATTAAGGAGCTCGACGACTTGGAGACGGGGAGCGACTTCAACTTCGACCAACTTCAGGGCAAAGGCAGATGGCAGTGACGTCAAGCGAGAGGTTAGGTCGACGGACGGTAAAGTAGGTGCGGACGTAGCGAGTAATAGCGCGACAAAAAGTTTTGAAGGTAAAGTTACGTGTTTTCGTTGTAAATCAGAAGATCATACTGTTAAAAATTGTACACAAAAACGTGATATGAAATGTTATGAGTGCGGATTAACGGGTCATATGACTAGAGAGTGCCGCGAGAAGAAGTTAGGCGTTGTAAAGGTAGAAGCTATCGAAAGAGAACGCGCGAGTGATAAATATTTACAGTTTGTCAAAACAGTTAAAGTCGGAGATTCAGAATTCAAAGCGTTAATAGACACGGGTTGCAGTGAGTGCACGGTTAAGTCGTCAGTGGTTATTCAGGGCGGTTTTCAGGTTATTCGCGCCGAAAGCGAATTAATTGGTTTTGGATCGAAAGAAAATGTAGTGAAATCGTACGGCGTCATTGAGGATGATTTAACCATTGATGACGTGAGGGTAACTAATGTCAGACTGCGAATTGTTCCAGATACCGTGCAAGCTCATGATGTTATTGTTGGACAAAACTTCATTTCTCATCTCGGTGTAGCTTTTGTACATTCAAAAGGGACGTTACGGTTTATTAAAGAACCGTGTGATGAATTCCCGTTTCCGTTTGACGTTAATCAAACCGCGATACCGGAAGTGAAAGAGCACGTGACGATAGATCCGGGTTTTGTAAAATTTATCGATGTCATGGTAGATAAGCGGGATATTACAATTCCGATTTCAAACTACGTGAATAAGTCAATTCAGTTGTCGTCCAATCAAAGCTTACCTGAACTTATGGTTCAAGTAATAGAAGATGAGTCGCGTCTTGAGACGCATCGCGAGCCGATTGTCGAAAATGAGGTTAAGGTCGATGCGACGACCTCGAAAGATAAAAAACGCGAGCTAATCGAATTATTGAATGATTATAGGGACTGTTTCGCAAAAGACATAAAGGAAATTGGCTGTATGAAAGAGTTCGAAATGGACATAGTTGAGCTTCCAGGTAGCGTACCGATCTCAGCGAAGCCGTATAGAGCAAGCGCCCGTGAGCGTGAGTTATGCGCGAAATCGTGGATGAGTACAAGACAGCCGTGTTGATCAGAGAAACGACTTCTCCCTATTCTAGCCCATGTCTGCTCATAGAGAAGAAAGACGGAAAACACAGACTAGTTGTCGATTATAGGCGTCTTAACGCCCAAACGGTTAAGGCACAATTCCCGTTGCCAAACGAGGATGAATGTCTTGAGTGGATTCACGGGTCAGAGTTGTTTGCCACCTTGGATTTATCACACGGATATCTGCAGATGTCATTGAAGGAATCTGCGAAGCATAAAACTGCATATATTACGCCGGATGAAACCGGAGAATTCGAACGCGCGATGTTTGGTTTATCGAATGCACCATTTTATTTTGCAAAAATGATGGAGTGCGTGATGGGTCCAATGAGGAACAAAGTGGCAATCAACTATTTCGACGATATTTTGATATTCGCGAAGAATTGGCGCGAGTTAATCAATAAATTACGAGAAGTATTGGAATTATTTCGGAAGGTCGGATTAACATTTAATCTATCTAAGTGCGAATTTGGATTGCGAAAGATCTCGTATCTGGGTTTCGAGTTTAGCCACGAGGGGATGACTCCGGGATAAAGTAAAGTTGACGCGATTCGAAACTTTTCGCCACCGAAAAACGTCCACGACGTGCGTCGATTCATTGGTCTCTGTAGTTATTTTAGAAGGTTCGTTGATAAGTTTGCACAAATCATTTCACCTATCTCAAAGCTTTTGAAAAAAGACCAAAAGTTTGTTTGGGGTCGCGACCAATGGCGGACGTTTGGAGTGATTAAAACTGCCTTGAGTTCGAGTCCTGTTTTACAAATTTTTAATCCCAGTGCTAAAGTTACCGAGCTGCATACTGACGCGTCGTCGGTGGGCTTAACAGCAATTCTTATGCAGTCGGATGATGCCGGTAACCTTCATCCCGTGTATTATATTAGCAGACGTACAACCGAGCCTGAAACAAGGTACCTATTCAAGCAAGTTGGAACTGTTAGCCATCTCCTGGGCGTTGGAGCGACTTAGACCGTTTTTGATAGGCATCCCTTTCGTTATACGTACGGTTTGCCAGGCGCTTATGTTTGTCAATACCATGAAAACCAAACAACCCCAGGTGGCACGGTGGCTGACAGCTCTATTTGAGTACGACTGTGAAGTCCGGTATAGGAGTGGCGTGCGGATGCGTCACGTTGACGCGTTATCAAGGGCACCGGCCGATGATAGGTTGGATAAAATCGTGGTTAATTCAGTTAGTGTTCACGAGGATGAAATCCTCTTGTATCAGAGGACAGATGATAATCTAAAACGTAAAATCGAAATTTTACTTAAGCCGGATTCAGAACGAACGCGAGCGGAAAAAGGCGAAGTCGTTGGTTATAAAGTTGTTAACGGTTTATTGTACAAAGCATTGAGTAAGAATGGAGTAGAGTCGTTGCGGTATGTTGTCCCTAAAAATATGCGCAAGGCTTTGGTGATCCGCAATCACGACTGCGCGAGCCATCTGGGTGTGGACAAGACCGTGTCGCGAATACAAAATAACTTTTATTTTGCGAAAATGCGAGCCTATGTAAAGCGGCATATCCAAGCATGTCTCGAATGTATTTTGTCAAAGAATAAAGCCTGAAACAAGCAGGCGAACTGCATCCTATCCCTCCGGGCCGGCGTCCCTTCGAGGTGGTGCATGTGGATCACTTGGGTCCATTCGTTACATCGGCGCGAGGAAACAAATACATTCTAGGCATGGTTGACAACCTAACTAAATATGTGCAATTGGAAGCTGTATCCAACGTCGGTGCGAAAACGACGGTACGAAAATTGGAACAATTTGTTGAGCGTTTCGGAGCACCTTACCGACTTGTAACTGACCGTGGAACGGCGTTCACCTCGGGAGTATTTAAAGATTTTTGCGAAAAGAATGGTATACAGCATACGCTCAATTCTAGTAGACATGCGCAGGCCAATGGCCAAATTGAGCGTATTAACCAGGTTCTTATTCCCGCGCTGCAAGCTAAGATTGAAACCGATTCGAGTCAATGGGATCGTGACGTCAAGGGGTTGGAAAGAGACCTGAATAGGAGCATACACAAGACCACAGGCAAGACCCCTTTCAAATCCCTTTACGGATACATACCCTCGTTTAATGCTGGTCAGACACGGCATCTGACTATTGCGTGCGAGAACTACGAAAATCCGATGGATGTACAAAATGAACTTCGACAAAATATTAAACGAGAGCAAGATTTGTATAAGGCGCGTTATGACCGTACAAGATTGAAAGGAATCAAGTATAATGTAGGCTATATAGTCTTCATCAAAACGAATCCCATCGCGACAGGTGAATCTACCAAGTTACAGGGTCGGTATCGAGGACCTCTGGTTATTACTGAGATATTACCCGGTGATACTTACCGCGTCGCAAAGCTAAATGAGTCCGACAGTAGAAAACTGAATACAACGGTGCATGATAGCCAAATAAAAATCTGGCGAGGATGGGTTTCGGAAAGTGATGACAAAGACTATTGTGATGTCCAAAACGAGGAAAGTGATCAACATGATAATGTAGATTATACGAATGGAAACAGTAGTCAAGAAAAAGCGTTAAATGTAAAAGATAAAGAAAAAGTGTTAAATGAAAAAGACAAAGCGTTAAATGTAAAAGAAAAAGCGATAAATGTAAAAGAGAAAGATAAGCTAGACTCGAAAATTGAACCAAATGTTAGACGTAGTCAGCGACATAGAAATCCACCAAGTTATTTAAAGAACTATGATTTAGGATCAGAAAGATAATGTTGTTTTATTTCGGGTAAATCTTACTGCAGATTGCCGTCATGTTCACTGTGTATTAAAATTCTAATTCTTGTCAGATTAGAAGAACTAATCAATGTTACTGTAATTTTTATTTTGATTAAAATTGACAAAATTTATGTATGCGTTATTTTATTGCTCAAATGTACGTTCGCTCAGGAATGGCCGAATGTTAGCGTAATTTCAAATCATGCGTTTAAATAAATAATTTATGCGCGCGCTACCAGATGTCGTCATGGTGGTCATTGGCGGAAACAGGAAGAAAACGGTTGTAGTCGAGTTAGTCGCCATTTGCCAGCTACCAAGCAAACACCGGCCTGAGCATTAGTAAAGATTCTAAATAAACTTTTATATTATTTTTATTACAAGTTAATTGTCTTGAACCGTTATTTACGAAATCCCTGGCCATCCTAACAATTAATAAAACGTTTATTTGAATACAAAATTATTATTTTTGAAATTATATTAAAATCTAATGATTAAAATACCATCACACTTTCTGCAGGTATGTCACATGAATCCATAACCACATCATGATCATCGTGATCTTCCACAGTATCGACTTTAACGGTATTGTCAAGTATTAGTTCAGAATTATCAGAATTATTTATTAGTTCAGAATTATCTTCTTGCATTTCTGGTTCCCTTTCTGTGTTCTCCTTGTATTATAAGTTTATGTAAATTGATTTTTATAATTATTAACTTTATAAAATACATAACAAAAATTAAGGGCATTATATTATCATGTATATTGCATCATTGTCATATTAAAAAATTCATTAGAATGTACAATATTATATTTATAATTTTCATATGACAAAAATGTAGTATAATTTTTAAAAAATTTATTACTAGATTTTATCAAAAATCTGAACATGTCACAAATTGCTTTGCCTAATTTAAAATGTATAAGCATGTATTCAAAAGTATTCAATAAGTGAATTTTATTTTCTCCTGTATTATAACTAATAATTTATAATAGTTCTTTCTTCACAATAATTTAAAAATTAAATACAAATATAATTTTTGTATTATATTTTAACTAATGTAATTAAGCGAATGCCTTTTTCATTTTTTTAAAATAAATACATGAATCTTTTGAAACTAATGAATAGTAGAATTAATTATAATAAAAGTATGGTATCAGTGAATTTCTATGTGCAAATAATTGTAGACAAAAAATTATGTTACATGTTACTAATTTCTTGTATGAATAATGATATTATAAGCTGTACGCATTTACATACTTGTGCACCATTGTTAATAGCAAAGTTAGATGGTACAGCTGTTTTCCTTACATATATGTTGCTGCCTCGTTGTTCATAGTCGGTTTGAACAAAGTGTTCACTCCATACATATGTAAATTTAGTTATTTTGTTTTTTACTGGAATTGATTGATTCCACTTTTGCAAAAGTTCTTCATTCTTAAATGGAAAACTGAAAAAATTATTTTGGAAAATTACATTTATAACCTAAATGTAATGTAATAACATTACATTTATTACATAAAATCCATTTGTAACAAAAAATAAATAGTACCACATTTAGTAAAAATTATTATTAATCTTGGCAAAATTATTAATACTTTTTTATTATTCTTTTTTATAATTAATCTTCTAATTTTTTTATACTATTAGATTACAAAATACATACCTATATATGTGAGGTTAGGGTAATGTAAACATTTAACATTTCAACTATTAGTAAAACTTGTATAATTTAATTGAACTAGATTATACGCGCGCTTCGCGCGCGCAAAATCATGTCATTTTGTAATTTATTATTTCCATAAAATATCATTTTTTGCATTACTTTTACTTTTTATTATATTGAAATGAAATTATTAGAAATATTTACTGAAATAGAGTTACATACCGGATACATCCAATTATTTTGCTTTTCAAAATTCAAATAAACTGCATTGTTCAATATTTCTTATGTTATATTTTTCTTTGTCTTTACTATATTATTGAAAAAAAATTATAACGAGTATCGGCTGTCACATAGGGTTACATGCCGAACTGTCAAACGTTTTTGCACGTTCAAAATTGGAACGGTTTGAATTATACCAACATTTTATCCAATCCGATTTGAAATAAACTGTCAACAAAGGGTATAATTCCACAACCAACTTAATGCGTTTCACTCCTTTTTTTAAGAAGGACAGCTTAAGTTTATTGAATAGCAGAAAAAAGGAATAAAATATTATTTAATAAAATTATCATTAGCTTAAACATTGTTAATTGAAGAAGAAAATTATATTTCCTATTGTAGTAAAGTTTAATACATACCTGTAAAATGAAATTTTTGTGTTTGGATGCCAAAATGATTTACAGTCTTTGACGCAGCAATATTTGACCATTTTTTTGTGATAAATTAATTAAAAAAAGATATTACTTATAATTACACTAAACAAAGTTTAACTTTTGGATCGGAATGTATTCAATATGTCAAAAGTGTTACTGCGCATGTGCAGAGCTGTTAGAAAGAGAAAAGTAGTACTATCGCAATTATGCTATCTCTACTTGCTTTCCACTCATTGGATAGGCTGGTCGTCCACGTTCCAGTTTTACTATATTTCAGTGCATGTGACTAAATTGAGACTAATATATTTATGCATATGTTACTCATCTAAAAGTAACTTTAGATTTACCTGTGATTTCACTGTTATGTAACATTTCTATCCTTGGTTCATTGGGAATTCAAGCGACAGGCTTCCACAGAATATCAAGACTTTGAAATTATAGCCGTAATATTTTCCCGTTTCGAAATAGCTAATTTAATTAATGTTGCAACAGATTGTTTATAAGAAGGACTAATTTGTTGTGAACAATACTAGGAAATGTAAGCAATTCTTAGCACGACTTGACTGAAATATACTAAATAACACTCTTTTTAGTTTCAAATTGGCCAATTCATTAACTTTTGCAATAACTTGTTGATAAGTTTGTTTGATACAATTGTTAACTAGTAAATATTCAAAATATGTTTTGTAATATAACTTGACTTTGAAGAAACGTATCAATTATTATTTTATTTATTGTTTAAATAAAAAGTATTTTGGTGACAATTTTTATTTAATTAATTCAAATTTTGCGCCGATATTTGAACACGTCATAATAATTATTGTGTTGTAAACGATTTACGTGTAAAGTTTATACAATAACGTGAATTCAAAAACGTAAATGCCATTTTTTCCCGTTTTAAATGCACCACTTTATTTAATTTTGCTACACATTGTAATCAACAACAATAAATTTGTTATAAATAATAAAAGTGGAAAGCTTTATACAATAATATGATTTCAAGAATATAAATGACATTTTTAGTGAATTAACACATTACTCTCATTACTATAATTTTTAAATTTTAAATCAATCATTTAATTTAAGCTGAGAATAAAACGACAATTTGAATTTTCCGCTCGATGCGCGCGCATTTGCCATGACATTCTTCACGTTAGAGTGAGCTTTACTTTTTAAGAATGAAAAAAGAAAAGAATGGAAAAAATGGATGCATGGATGGAGATGGAGATGGAGATGGATGGAGATGAAAAAATGATCTGTCTTTTCGGAAGACCAAATATAATGGCGTTTTCACTTTCGAACATCTGGTGAAGTTAATAAAGGATGCTCTTATGTGTACTGAATTGTCTGTCCTTTATTAATTCCACCAGTTGTTCTTTCTTCTTTCTATTTTTTTTGTTTCATTTTTTCAAGAAAGAATGAAGAACCTGCTCAGAAAAAAACGTGTGGCTCAACGTATGGATAGGGGACCTATTAGAGGTATCCACACGTTGAGCCACACGATTTTTCTGCGCGGGAAGTACTTCATTCCTTCTTTGTTTACTATTAATAAAAGAAGATAAAGAGGTGATGACAAGGAGATTTCCGAACGTGTTTTGTTTTGAAATTGTATGTTAACAAATTAACAACGCTGTTTGTTTAAGTTAACAATTTTTAATATTGAAGCAGTGAAAATGGAAAAAAGTTACGAGTGCAGACATCAATGGAAGAACAAGGTGATAAGAACATGTATCATTTATACTTTTTTCAAAATATACATATAATATTTCAAAGTGGAACTTGCTTGTAAACATAACCTAGCTTTTTATTTTCTCAAAATTATTTTTGTTTTATTATTACAAAGATATAAATAAAAAAGCATGACATATTTTCATATTTTTGAATTTTTAAATTAACAGATTCTTCAAAAACTCAACAGCGCTCAACTTTGGATTTAAGTTTCGTATCAAAAGAATCTACAAAAGAGATTGATGGTAAGATTTAATTTGAATAGAATCGCCAATTATTACATTTTTTTCTGGTTTTATCAATCAATGAAATAATTAACGCAAGTAATTAGATTATTAATTCTTTATGGTTTAAAATGTTTAATTAAAAATGTTTTATTTAATTTTGATCAATTTATCTAACGTTATTGAAAATTATCAACAATTCAATAGAACTTGAGAGCAACATGGATGAAATTTGCAACGCTAGCTTCAAATTTATTTTGGATGAAAATCACACTATTTCCGATTTGTATGAAGACGAAACGGAAGGAGAAAGAAAGAAGGAACAAAGGAAAAGTAAAAAAAATAGTACCGAAAATCGAAGTATGATGATGTGGATGAATCATTTACAGATTTAAATTTATATAATAAATAGATAACAAAATAAATTATAATTAAATTTATATTTTTATTATTATACATATGTAATTTTAAAATTGTTTATACGGTAAAATATTACTTTTTCAGTGAATCGTAAATTAAGTTCGCAGAGAAAAGCTTCATTTCCAAAAAAAAAAAAATTGAAAAAACTTAAAAATAAATGTTTAAAACGTGGTCACTTGAGGGAAGAGTTTTTTCAAGTAAATTATAAAAAGTGCCAGCCGGATGGAAGAATCGTCACAGGAAAATGCTCAACGTGTGGTGAAATAATCAAAAGAAGCCTTAGAGTTTCATCGAATTTCATAACACATTTGAAGGTAATTCTAGGGAAGTTACACTGAGAAAAATGCCATATTAATATCGATTCTAGGGTGATTGGCCTACGAGCACATTTGGCCAAAAACATATGGCCCGATATTTTAATTTTTCATGTCTTTTCTCACTTTTTCATTGTCTGTTATTCTTTTGATATATATAATAATTATATATAATAGTTCAAAAAAATGTTTTTTCTTGTTATCAAATGTATATTTCTTTTAAACCTACAGGTATATTTTTTATTTGATAGTGAATTTTATGTACAGTTAAAATTTTTAAATTATATACAGTCATTAGCATTAATACCTGGTCGTTTAGTAGTAATTTCATCGACGCAGGCGAATTTTCGAAGAACGCATGTATGTGTAATTTGATTTCAGTTTTTACGTTTTATAAAATACGTATGTTTCATAAATTAAAATTCAAAACAATCACACTTTGTGTGACCTATCTAAATTTGACAGTTTGTGCAAATGAATTTTATTTGAAACTTAACAAGTGAACCACACAGATATGATATATATTCGAAAATTTGCCAGAGCCGATAAAGTTACTAAACGAACAGGCATTAATAACCATGACTGTACTGTATGTTGGTAACTATAACAAATTTTGCTTAATTTTTTCAATTAAATGTAAATATTACATAATTACATATTACATAATTTGCAGTAACTTGTATGACATTTTATGACATTTGACATTTAATGTTTACTACAGTAAAACAGTATTTTAAATTAGAAAAGAACGATAACTTAAAATTCCACAAATGATGAAATACTATAGTACTTTTTCATTGAAATTATAAAACAAACACTTATGACTTTTTTCTTCCTGTACGCTTGAAGTCTGTTTCGAGCGATACTACTTTGAATGCCTAAAACAGGTTGAATATTTTAACTTCAATGTAGCAAGAAATATTGATATGAGTTGTTGAAAAAAGAACATTGTGTTCCGATTAAAGTAACATTAATTCATGGTACCTTTTTATTCATGTTGATATTTTTTTGTAGTAAGTATTACTTAATGATATTATAATTTAAGCAGATTGTATGTCATTTGTCCAGATATATTTTTTTCCAGTTATAATTTTATACAACTATTATTCTGTTATGTTTAAAATTTTCAATTTTATAATTATATAATTTTATAAATTACATTCGTGCCATTCTATTTTTGTTACAAATCATAGTTAAAAAATGAAATGCAAAACTATTTAATGAATTGTAAAGTTACTAACAATAATTTTTCTTACATCATTTTAGCGATCCCATCCAAACATTTTTGATAAGTATTTAAAAGAAAAGGATAAGAAAAGAAGGCTGAATGAAAATTCTCGATTCTGAAAGTGTTCTCAGCAGCAGTTTGATAAAAATATAATTAATTATTTTGTGAATTCATTTGGAGCTTTGTGTACCGTAGACATACGAAGTTTCCGGAAAATTTTTGACGGTATGAGTATTAACAATTAAGCATGTTATAACGTGACAAAAATGTGATTTTAACTGATAACGTGATTTAAATTAAATCAAGAAGAATTAAAAGGTCGAACAAATAAATTAATCAAATCTCACGTTATATTTACTGGAATTATAAATTCAAATTAAATTTCAAAGAAATCTATTTCTAAATTAAATAATTTAACTCAAGACAAGAATTAAAAAAAAAAATAATCAATGGGTTCATTAAATAAACTGAACGAGAACAAAACTGAAATGGCTACAAAAGCCTGACTCGAGCGATGACAAAAATGATTAAACTCGGAAACCCGAATTTAATACAATCCTCAAAACACAATCACTCACCGAGCAGGTCACGTAACGCCAAGTCCAAAAAAATCAGTTTCACTGGGTAAGCTCACTGGGTAAGATTTTAGAATTTCATTGTTTAGTTAAATAATTTTACATTGCTATTTTTATGTAATAATTAATAAATTTAATAAATTTAATACTAATAATAGTTAATGAATCATTTTATGTCTACAATTATTATTTTAAAAAATGTATTAAGATTAATCGATTTATATAATGTGTAACCGGGTGAATGCAAATATACAAAAATTCCTCTCGAGGTGGTGGAAAGAGCCACGAGAACGGGAAATACCGCGAGAATGAAAGAAAATGATATGGAAGGATGCAAAACTCGCGAAGAAGATTGTAACGCATTTGGAATAAAAGAAAAATTGATGAGAAATTGCCCGGAAGCTCTGGGCAACATATGTTATTGAATTTAATATTAATTCCCGATACTCTTTTCATGAATTTCAACGCCATCGCTGCCGCGGGAACGTCACGGCTGAGTTGAATTCACCCATGTAAACAGCGGAAGATGGCATTGGGAGGGAGGGAACGTTGGCTGCGAGTTGGGATCGACGAGGCGCCTGGGAGTAAGGGGAATGCTTCCCCCTTGTTTCCCGCGCTTTTCAGCCGCAATACGCAACCTCAAAGCTCCACCTGCAACGATGACGCTAATTGGTGACGATGATGCTAATTGGTCCCATAGCAAAACAATGACCGCTGATTGGGAAAAACTATCGCCCCTCTCAGATCAACGATCTGGAACGTTGTGAATGAATTCGAGAAAACCGACGGAAAACCGTTGAACGAGGCTTTTTCCTGCCAGCTTCGAGAGGAGGATCGTCAGCCTAGACCCGGATTCCGGCACGTGGCGTGAATAACTATCGGGGAAGTCTTGTCGCGAATAAAAATTGTTCTTTATTAATTTTGAGTTCCGTAAAATTATTGTTATATATTTTGAGTGATGCTACAGGAGTGCCGAGAGCTTTTTGATTTTGAACTTTATTTTGAATTGTGGATAGAAAGCCGGAATTAACGGACCTCGTCACTGTTTAAGGCTGAGTACCTTCTGTATTGTAAAATTTTGAACAATCACAATCTTTGTTTCTAAATTTGTGAAAGATCGAATGAGTGAGTAATCCGATTGATCTAATTTTTATTTGCTTAACGTTAAATTCTTTTCGAAAAAGTATTTCCTGAATTCTCGTAATCACATTTGGTGACTTTATTTTATATATTTTCATTTACCGCCGCTTGTAAATTTATTTTTTTCGAAACCTATTGGTATGTTATTTTCTTTTTCTTTTCTTTATATCGAGCCTCGTAAATTTTATTACTTTGTAATCTTTGATATTGAAAACTTATTTTAGAAATCTTGTCAATTTAAATCTTAAATATTTTCCTCGAAAAGTAAATAAATTTGATTACAATCACTATTCTTTTAAAATTAATCTGACTTGAAGTTTTATTCATTTATTTGTGTTGTTGGTTCGTGTCCAAACATAATTTATCACTAAAAGTCATTTAAAAGAAATCAAGATCCCGAATCCCACATTTAATTGATTATCCCCTCCTCGACTGACTGCCGGGATGAAGATTTGTTAATTTGTCCCATTTAAAAATTAACTGGCGCCCATACCTTTTATACCTGGAAAATAAAACATCCTTATTCCTTGTTAAACAATAAAAACGCCAGTAGCCTCAAAAACTAGGTTACAAATGTAATTGATTTATTCTATATACTATGTAACGTGGCGGCTTTTTCGAGAAATCCTTTCCACGCCCCTTCGCCACGGACTTGGAGTTAGATGTTAATTTTTCGCGATTTTATCGGGTTCAACCACAACCAGAAGGGTCAGGATCGCCACCGGCTATGAACCGGAAAATTCTACTACAAAAACCCGCCCAGATAAAGCTCGCGATTTTCCCTCCCCTGAAACGGAGTTTTCTGCGCAACGGTCCGACTGCAGAAGAACCAGGCAAGGATCCCCTAATTTGCAATAATAAGGTCCCACAACAACAAAATCACCACACCCCACAATTCTACTTTAACAATGCTTTTTATTCAATCGACAATATCGCCCCTTACGGGCCAGCAAAATTACACCACAAATTCTTTTTTTTCATCGCCACATGGCCAGCAAAACTACATCCAAATCGCCCTAATGGCCAGCAACTACCTTCCACACACAATTCCACACAACTCCACACACACGATCTCACGCAATCATCCACACCAAATACACCCCCACACCCACACACACACTCACACACACACTCACCGGCACGGTATTTCCCCGGCACGGGATTCCCCACGAAGACTAAACGGCCCTCTTTTCCGCGTGCAATTTTCCCACCCTCAATTAAACCCGCGAAAACGGTTAAAAACTTCCACAGCACGGCCCAGACTCGGATAACAACAGGTCCTTACTGGACGCCGGCTCGGCAACTAAACGCCCTAATGGCCAACAAC
This sequence comes from Aradophagus sp. ZL-2020, assembly GCA_022817685.1. Taxonomy (NCBI): domain Eukaryota; kingdom Metazoa; phylum Arthropoda; class Insecta; order Hymenoptera; family Scelionidae; genus Aradophagus; species Aradophagus sp. ZL-2020. The sequence continues at coordinate 2,021 of JABFOV010002405.1, read as the reverse complement.
AACGACTATTAAAATTACTCAACCCCACGCCCACTGAATTGAGGGATGATTACAATCCCTCCAGAGCAAAACCCACCCAATTACAACGCGAAGCAAAAAGAAAGTTACACGCGGTCCCGATTACGGGCTGGCCCAACGGACAAGAAAAATATTACAAACAAAAATTAAACTTGCCGTTACATACAATTTTTAGCGGGGACTTCGCAGGGCTCTCGGCGTGCCGGGAAGGAGACGGGAGCTCAGGTCCTCGTAGGTGGTTAGCGGGACCCCTGCGCTGGTGGGCGTGCAGGCCCGGTCCTCGTGGCCGCTCACATCTAGCTCGTGTGGTCGCGACGATCCATCTCGGGTGACCGCTCTCATCCATCTCCTCGTTTTTCGGCTTTTCCGGGCCGGCACGTGCCACGCGGTCCCCATCTCGCTCGCTTTCCCTTTCCGCTCGCTTGCCGCCGATTTTCTTCTCCAGCGGCTAGCGTCGCGGTGTCGCTGTCCCGGGAGTTAGGCTAAGCGCGGGAACTCCTTGAATTGGGGACCAAGCCATGGCCAACAATCCGCACGAGCCGGCGCGGTACAGCCTGCCCTGTCACCTTGAGGGTGCTCGTGAGTGCCATGGGGTCCGGTGGGTCCTCCACGGAGGGGCCTGTGAAAACAAGAAACCCCCCGCTCTTCTCTCCGGGTACCCTGGATTACGGGCGATGTCCTTGGCGACGTTGTTAGCTGGTGTACTGCTTGGCGGGCGGTTTACGAGCGGGCAAATACTTGCGAGGAAGCGGTTCTCGGCGGCACACCGGGATTCGCCTGGTGTCTCGGGCGTCCCCGATAATCCGTGGCTACTCTGTTTGTTATTCCTCCGGTGAAGCTCCCCCGTGTCTCCATTCCCCGGGCACGCCGTGGCCGTCGATAACCTACAATCAAGTCCCGAAATTTTAGTATCAGATCTTACATAACAAAAATAAAACAAAAATACCTTTTATTCGAGAATTACAATTGTGATTATCGTAGCTCGGCACGGTCATACAAGCCTGGTACATAATACAGCAAACCAAAAATATAAAATCACTCTTACACACCATCAACTTCATACTCTCAACTACACAGCTTTTCTACAATTTTCTCACACTCAATCTTCCATACTCCAAATATTACAACACTTTATAACTCACTCATCCGTCCACACTATCACCCATATTCTCACTCAAAACAACCATACCACACACTCATGCTCATTGAGATGGATGTACTCACCCGCGAGGAATTTCTGAGCTCCGCTTTCCTGAAATTGAATTCATTAACGCGGGGCCCGATTCTGACCCCTTAGGCGGCCAGCCCGACAAAATTCCCCCCTAGTTGTTTAATAAATGAGTCCGTCGACGGGGTAAAAAAGGTCACCCCGTCACAATATATTAGTGAGTTTTTAACTCAACTGCAATGTATAAAGTACCCGCGTGGAAAAAATAAGTCTGGCATTGGTTTGGCAAAAGTCTGGCAACGGGTCTAGCATTAGTCTGGCGGAAGGATGGTACGCGTCCGGCATAGGTGTGGCACTGATAGGATTAAACAGTCTGGATCATGCGCGCGAGCCAAGCCAATGCCAGACTAAGTAGACTGCGAATGCCGGATTGTCGCCAGATTGTTGCCGTACTTACGCCGTACTTTTAGATTTTGACTCGGCATAGTGCTGCCGTACTACTGCCCGTCTTTTGCCGGATCGTTAGACAACGAGCGACAAAACAGTGCCGGGTATTTGCTAGATTAGTATTTTGTTGTGGTTCCTGCGTGGAAAAAAATTTGCCAGTTAGCTGGCATTAATCTGGCAAAAATCTGGCATTTATACGTGAGCCAAACCTATGCCAGACGAATGCCATACCCTCGCCAGACCAGGGAGTCTACCGACCTGGAAAACCTGGAAAAGTCAGGAAATTTGACATTTCGGGATAAGTCATGGAAAAGTCAGGGAATTCTTTAATAAGTTATGGAAAAATTTATGATTAAACTATTTTTAGATAATTAAAACCCATTAGGAA